>CASHTH010001691.1:0-85746 GCA_030341885.1 Geodia barretti
GCAAACCACGGCCAGTGTGAGAGGTGCAGAAGCTGCAAAATATTCACAGAATTGTATATTGTGTTACCGATTATTGTTCCAATATGCGCGCACGGCATACCTGCGCATTCTGCATATTACTAGTATCTTCATACTCTGACACACTATATGAAGTAAATGAATGATATAGTGAGGCATTATAAACTAAACAAAAGTGATTGTATTTACTAAACTACTACCCTACACTACGATTGTCACTTTCGCTTTCTTGTTTTGGAAATTCTCGGTAAGGTGTTATTTCGTACCAATAATGTGGTGTTTTTTTGCCTGAATTTGAACCATGTTTTTGTTCCTTAGTATGCATTTATATGGAAGTGGGGCAATGGAGTAAGGTGTAGTAGAATAATAAACAATGTCATTGTATAGCTTCAAAATTGCAACATCTTCATTTTCATCCTTGCATATCTCATTAAGAACAATACTCTCCAATGCTGACCACGCACCTTCACCAACTTTCTCACCTCTATCTTTAACAAATTCCTCACTAGTCTGTAAGCTTTGTTGAAGAGTATGCCTTCTTCTTTTTCTACTACACACTTTAGTCTCGCGAGGCCGTGATCCGTAGGTATTATGGCAATTGACACAGCGGCATAAGTCTGAACACTTACGTGACATCAAGAAACACTTGCATCTTGTTGGCATATATTGAGCTTGTTCACATGACGGCCTCCCTGATTTATCATTGATGCCACAGCTGCATTTAGAGCTTCTCAGAGTCTCTGGAGTGTATTTGTGGCATGGAAGGGCAGCATCATAATGTCCAGCAGCAACTGATGAATGCACCACAAAAGCTGTGGCATTGGTGGTTATAACATCAGGAGTAACATGCAATATGGACATGGCGATCGGCAAAAAACCTACCCTAGGCGTAAGGGAGCGTGACGGAAGTACGTTGGGACACAGTAGGAACACAAGGAACAGAGGAACAGTAGGAACAGGGAACAGTAGGAACAGAGGGAACAGCAGGAACAGAGGGAGCGGTGGAACAGAGGGAACAGACAGGGAACAGCAGGACAGAGGGACAGGGGGAACAGAGGGAAACAGAGGAACAGAGGGAACAGTAGGACAAGGGACATAGGAACCCTGTACTATATTAATCATTATAGTAATATGTAACTGCTGATTGTGCATATTTCGTGAAACTTAAATGAAGTAACAGCCCCATGTTGCAAGCATAGTCGTTTCAAAATTCCAAAATTCAATAATCTTTATAGAGAGATTGTGTCAGGAAAAGAGGGTAGTTTTACAAGCACAAACATCTCTTTAAGGGGGATCATAACAGAGGTCTACAGAAAGTCACATGAACATCAACTTTACCTCATCACCACGAGTCAGGCAGGATGAATAAGTAATGGATGGGCAGAGTCTGTGGTGCAGGGACCAAACGGAAGAGAAACGCAAAGCAGGAAGGTCTTCCGAAAAAAGGTTATTATAATCAGTTCATCACAAGAGCCCTCAGGATCGACCACACAAACTAATACCTTCTAGGGTAGTGAGCTCAAAGAGGCAAAAGATCCTGTCAGTCCTGTACTGTCGGAACAGATACAGTCACATCAATTATAACTGTCACACTACACACTACAGGAAAAGCTGGAAAGAATGAAGACCGTAAAACTAAATAAACGTGTGGTAAAATGAAGTCTTTCCTTGATTGGGAGGTACATCTTGGTGAAATAAAGGGAAACTCGAAGCCAGAGAACATATGGAACGAACCAACATTGGATGAAGACACAGGGTAAACTAGGATAAGGTGTTTCTGTGCACGTTTTATTGAAGGCTGATGAAAGGTCCTTGGGATGAAACAACGAATCTGTTGAATAAGCGTGCTACGACACGAAGACGCACTCTCATTCTATATTATGAGCTATTGAGACTCAGGTTTGTTTGATGGCACGCTAATTTGGCGGCTTGTGTTAGGTGCCATGGTTATGACTTACATTACAGAATGGAAATATATTTACATGTAGATCTACTGTGCTGGCAATGCACAACGTGTATTCTGTATGTTGCACAAAGACTCTCTGAAGCATTCTAACACCTACTTCTGGTGTTGTGCAAACCCTTTAAACAACCGCTTCACAAGTGTTATAGAGCTACTTGTGCATGGCAGTGCTTACGCCCACAAAAATGTATGGGTGCAGTCTCATCTAGTACAAGGGCAAGTAAACGACAAGTCTTAAAATGTTGTTGACATGAAAGAAACTAGTCATGCATGTGAATTAAGTGTCATGAAAAACACCGTAGCATTCTAAACACAGACATGTAGAAGCAGTCTTCAACGTGGAGAGAATTATATTCATACAATAGAACTAGATCTTTACTGCAGACAGGTGTTATAGCAGCACATCAGCACACTATATATCCTCAGTCATTTCATCAGTTTCAGCATTTCATCCAAATCACAATCATCGACTGCGTGACACATCCGTAAGATTGATTCTTAGGAGTGCCAAACGCCCTTTCACGGAAAAAACAATTATACAGGTTATCTTGCACTGTATATGTGTAAGTAGCATTTATGCAGTCAAACGACTTTTTTGGCGGTCAGATGCATATAGCAGCGTCGCAAACCTTGTACTCTTAGTGTACGGTTACAATCATACGATGTGCTCAAAAAATACTAAGTGAGAGTTTAGGTTGCCCTTTGCCTTTCTGCTGTATCATTAAGTACGGTAGTAAGGATTGGCATTGTACCTAACATCATAGATGTATGGGGCTATCATCGTGGAGTTTTTTGTTTTCTTCTCTTCTCCCTTCTTCCGATTGACTCAGAGTGACTCAAAACGAAATAACATCATTATAGTATGAACTTTGTTGTAACATGTAGATATCCAAAATCACCCGAAGAGATTGGGTCATACTTATTAACCCTACCCTCGCGTGCATGTGCGCAGCGATGGGTTACATTAGTTTTGGTCTGTCCGTCCGTGTGTCTGTCTGTTACTCTACATCTCACCTCTCGAATGGTGTCTGTTCGTCCAGAACGATACCATCTAACCCAACGGGCTACGAAGTCGAGAAATATGTGGGGTTTTTCCTCTGAAATGCTCCTTGCAGAGCTAGAGCGCAAAGAGCCATATGCAATAACGCAACGGACGGGAGCTTACCTATTACCGCGGTCTGGATCGCTCCGCGTGCTCTGGCGTATATACCTCGGAGGCACCAGAAGATGCAAGCAACGTCAATGGGTGTGTATTGCCTCTCGCATGCTATCTAGTAGTGTAGTTAGCCCGCGTCAGACTCTGCGCAGCTGGCAAGAGACCACGAGTAACAGCTAAACTAAACCCACGCGCATCGATTAGTGATACGCGCATGCGTTTACTCACCGGGCGCGTCACAAGCATGCGCCGAGGGTTCGCACTTTAGTGCTTTTGTCAGTTAAGTGAGAACTCACTTCTCCAGTCATAGATCGCTTCCAAAACGGGTTTACATACCCAGCGGCCGACGGAGGTGGGAAAATATGTGGGATTTTCTCTGAAACTGCTTCGTTGCAAAGCTAGAGCGTTTCCTGTTCGTACGGTACGACAAGGGCGGCCATTTTAAACCAACGCGCATGTGCGTATACACCAAAACGCACGCGACCCGAGGCAGCAGGCGGCCAAAGCGGTGCACTTGATTGGGACCACGTGGCCAGCAGCCATTTTTCCCCCTCATTTTCTCTGTGAGACTAGACATGAGAAGACGAGTTGAGTTCAGTAAGTATGCCTCCAACTAAGGCGTTTGTTGTAGCTCACTAGGTTAGGCTTGGGAGGAAGAATAATCTATCTGAACCTAAATACAGCACAGTAAGTACACAATTCTACCAGACCTGGTGATCCATTGCCCCACCCATACTTACATAATTGTGCGTGTATCACTTTAGACCGAGGGTTTGCACTTCAGTGCCTTTCATTTCTTTGTAAACCATTGCTTACTGTAAACAAAAACAATCAGGCACTTTCCTTAAATTTACTTCTTCGCTCCTCAAACTCTCCAATGGTAGCACACATAGGATGTAACTACTTGGTAAGTATGCCTATTAATATTTTTCCAATCGACCGCATTTAGTTTGAAAAAGCCTCAGGCTATTTTCTTTAAAACACTTCTTCACTCCTCAAACTTGCTATTGTAGCACACATGGAGGTGAAACTTGGTGCGCATGCATTGCAATCGTTTCCATGCGACCACACAACAAATAGCCACAGGCACTTTTCTTTAAAATTACCCTCAAACTTGCTAACTGTAGCACACATGGAGAGTGAAACTGGTACGCATGCTGTATTACATCGTTTTTCTGACGACCACAACAACCAATAATCCTCAGGCACTTTTCTTTAAAATTAGTTCTTTCCCTCCTCAAACTTGCTAACGGCAGCACACATGGAGATGAAATGTGGTATGCATATCATTTCCATGACGACAACAACGCATTTTTTTCCCTCCATATTAAGTTTTATAGGGGCTTGCCCCCTTCCACAGAGATAATACGTCGTAGTATATAAAATGAGTGGAGACAAGCAAATTAATAATCCTGCGAATTTAAAAAAAGAGGCATTATGGATGGTATAAAAAGAAAGGGGACAAGATAGGGATGGGATACATGAAGCATGGTTAATGAACAGATTGAGTACGCTGACCCCACAACCCATCACACCATCCTATATTGTTGCCTAGTGAAGTATGAACAGTCACCCTTACAATATCTCAGAACTTACAATGACTACATGAGTAACAACACCCTTATAGCGTCCAAGTGGAGTTAATTAAAGGGAATTGGCAGTATAAATGTTACTAAAAACAACAGGGACAAGGTGAAAGAATGCTTGCTTTTAGTAACCTTTAGGCCCCTATAGAGTAGCACACCGGCAACAATATAGGGATTGTGTGATGGGGTGTGGGGGTGTTTGCTTGTCCTCCACTCATTTTTAACCATTTAACCATGCTTCATCCCTATCTTGTCTCCCTTCACTGGCCTACACCCATGTCACCCTACTCCAATCACCGACAGATCCACTCGTCTCCTCCGCTTTGTGGTTGACACCCGGCGCTCAGGTCAGCGTAATTCCAATTCCATCCCTCACCTCTAGACCGCAATTCACGAATTCCACACTTATGTTGCAAGCAGTTAATGCACCTCCATCCGAACGTACGGCACCCGCTCGCTGACCCTCACTCTCTGACCCCGCCGGAAATTTCGCTGGGTGTTTGTAATCGCGAATACGATTATAGCGCTGATTTCGTCCGACACTACAACCTCGTCGTCGACCTCGCCTGCCATCGACTGGCAGATTCCACAACCACTCTTGCCGTGGGAGGCATAGTGTTGAATGGGGTATCACCCAACCCGGTCTACTCCAAGAATTTCAGGTAATCCTTATTGAAGCGCTCCTGGCCATATACCTTTGTCAAGTCCTCCAACGCCTAGATTCACGATTTGGTCATCACCAGCCAAATGCATCTTCGGGGCTAACGAACTGGACTTCCTGGGGCACTGAGTTAGTGCACACAGCACCTCGGCCACTGGAGATAGGATTCGCGCTATCCGCGACTTTCCCCAAACCTGGGACTCGTCAACTTTTATGATCGGTTCATCCCCCACTGCCTGCGCCTCACTTCTCGAACCAGTCAACAGGCTCTAAAGACCTCTGGAGATAGTACACGTCAGTTCATTTGGGACGAGTCAGCAGCGACAGCCTTTCACACAACCATCAGACGCCCTCGCTGTTGCTACTCTGTTGGTGCACCCCAAATCACACCCTGCACGTACATCATGGCAGACGCCTCCGACTCGGCAGTGGAGCAGTCCTCCAGAGGGATGGCAGCTGTTCGCCTACTTTTCAAAGAAGCTACGGCCTGCTGAACAATATAGTACGTTCAATCGAGAGTTGCTGGCAATATATCTCGCCATCAGCCATTTTCATTATTTTCTCCAAGGCCGGGAGTTCTTTGTCCTTACTGATCATAAACCCCTGACGTTCGCCCTGTCCACCCACTCAGACAGATTCTCCCCCGTCAAGCTCGCCACCTCGATCATTTACAACTGACATTCGACACGTGGGCGGTGGAGCTAATCCAGTGGGTGACGCCCTCTCCCGGAACAGTTCAGCAGTTTCCAGGTGCCACCACCTAAAGTCGTCGACTTTGAGGCAATGCAGCAGCACAAATCGGCGACCAGGAGGCTCTAACCACCCAGCAGTAGTCTTCATCGTCATCTCTCTGAAATTTGCGTCAGTGCCACACCTCTCGTCTTCAATACTGTTTGTGACATGAGCACAGGCACACCTCACCCGTTTTGGCCAGCCGGCTTTCGTCGCACAGTGTTCAACTCTCTCCACTCTCTTGCTCACCCTGGCCTTCGGGAAACTCGGCAACTGATTGCATCTCGCTACACCTGGCCACAGATACCCTGTCACCTTCAGTACCCCGATGCAAGGTTCGACCACTCCACGTCGACACTCGTCGGGCCGCACCCTCCCTCCCCGGGATTCTCCTATCTGTTGACCTGTTCACGCGGTTGGCGCGAAGCATTCACCATGGCTGACATCACGGCAGACGGTACCCACAATAATGATAATGATGAGTCAGCAATCAGTCAGCTACAGCGTTACATCACCCCCTCCCTAGATGGACCCGACCTCAACATATGAGGCTTAACAGCCTCCCCTTTTCTTATCAGGATCCGCAACATTTGAGGCCTTAACAGCTCCCTTTTTCTTATCAGGATCTGCAACATATGAGGCCATAACAGCTGCCTTTTTCTTATCAGGGTCTGCAACATTTGCGGGCTTTAAAACACTGCCTTTTTCTTATCAGGATCAGTAGCTCTCACTTTGGTGATTGGTTGGTCGCCTGGTTTGTACCAGTTCCATCCTCGTCAATACGGACCGCGCGGTCGCAGTTTCACTCGCAACCTGGACACATGACTCAACTGTTGGGATGTAAGCATCTTCGGACAACGGCTTATCACCAATCTCGAACAGTGGTGGGGAGATTTCAACCGGCAGCTTAAAGCGTCCTTGAAGTCCAGTCAACCGGCAACACGGTGAGGTCCCTACCGCTAGTCCTACTTAGTGTTAGTACAACCCATCAAGTGTGACCTACAGTGCAGTCCAGCGAGTTAGCCTATGGCACACCCTACAACCTCGCGGAGACTTCTTCCAAGCAACACTACTACGTCTACGGCAACTGATGCAGTGGCATTTGTACAAACCTCAGGACGGTCATGTGCAAACTGGGACCGACCCAGAAAACCAACCGGCCTCCTGGAGTCTATGACACCGATTCCCAACAGACCCTACCTACTACTCCCACCATCGTCTGCTGCGCAATCCCAACTCACCACCACCAATGTGACACGCTCTGGACGACCATGTCACTTTTCCTGATCGGCTCGCAACCATCGTCCCTACTCACTTGGGGGGGAGAGTGATGGAGTGACCATTGAACTGACACACGTGGCATAGCATGTAGGAGATTCTAAAACATTTGACGAGAGCACTATAATATTGCGGTGTGCAGGTGTAACCAGTACTCTGACTGTCATTGATGATGTTGAATAAACCTACAGAAGTATCTACTTCTGCCAAGAGGAGTACTGATTTAAGCCATCTGGCTATCGAGACGACATGCTTAAGGGACTTATTCAGCTGGTTCCAAAGCCCTATCGTCTGACTGGGATCTGAATGTCAACGTGACTGAGAGGTAGTGCTTTAAGCATGCAACTAGGAAAGGCATCAATACTCTGCACACTGGCGGGTGCTTGCCTATAGGAACCCTCTATGCGATCTATGACTGATGAGAGGGCCGACTATCGTATGAGATGCTCTGTATTTTCAACCTTCCTGAAACATATGTGCAAGGACGTCCACCACGAGAGCACAGTGCCAAGCGATAAGGTTTTGGTTTACAATTTCTGACAGTGTGTCAGACCATTGTTAAATTTGGCGGACATCCTAACAGTTGTCCTGTAGATATGGTTAATAGCTGTATGCACCAGAAGCTAAGCAACAGTCATGTAGAAAGTGATGCTATTACCATCCCTCCTCTCCTATAAAAACTGCTAATTGACTGTGTAAACTTCTTACTATACACGACGCATAGTACGCTTGCTTATATACGCAACGCATTTAGAAATTCGACCAGCTTTTCTTTGACCTCCTCACCCATAGGGAGGTCAAGGTCTTCACCCCTCTCGGGTGAAGACTGACAGGAGTCATCTAGTCCCCCTTGAGGATTGAGATTCTGAATGTGTGCGTCAAAGAGAGGTGGCCTCTCTGATTGGAGGTGTGGTGGGTAGAATACGTAGCTCTGGTATAACTACCTAGTGCCAGGGTACTGTGTAGGACTTATTGCATCAGCGGGTAAATGTGGGCGCAGCCGAGGGGAAATTCCCTTATTCCCCATACCCTTGGGCTTGAATCCGAGAGAATTATGCTGTTGCCTGCAGGGAATTTGTGAAAGGTCAGACAGTGCCTCCACCAAGCATTGCATGGCTGCTGGGAGGCTGTTAGTCGGGTGACTAAGTATGCAAGCAGCGAAAAAGATCCGAGATACAGAGGCATGCGACAGCGCTTAAGTTGAATCAACAAATACGCTGATTTCCGGTGATAAGGATCTATCACGTGTGATATGGAGCTGAACTCTCTGATGTGCAATCGGTCTACACATTTCCAACAAGCTAACTTGTTTGCACGGAGAGCAACCTTGAGAGTCTGTGTGTAGTGAGCTGTTGCATGTACGTACGTCTCAGTCTCATTGTTTGTTTCCCAGCCTCTAGCAAACATCATAATCTGATTACTAAAGCCTGCCCATGAACCACCACGCAGTGCAATGATGCCATAACCCAACTACGTCCTTGTATACAACAAATTGTTCTCTGTCTGCACTGCCCCCTGCTTCAGAATCAGCAGCAATCTGCTACTGCTTTCAAATTATCCATGCTACAACATCACCCATGCAAATCAGGAGTGACAATAATAGAAAATGCAATGTCATAGCTGTTCATGGAAACAAGTCAAAAAATCATTTCTTCAAATGAAGGGGGACATAGAAATGATTTTTCCATGTTTTATAGTAAGTTTACGTCGTCAATCAATTAATGCTTAGAGTAGTTTTCGCACCTACTTACATGTTTTTTCAACAGCACAGTTAAAAGGGCAATAAACCCACTCAATGCTTTTCTCCTTAAACATACCACGGCCTACCTACAATACTTAAGTAATAATAATGAGCACTTACCATCAGGTACAAGGAATATATATCCTCTTCTCCAGCCGTCTTCGAAGTGCTTCATCGATATCCCAAGGATGGTTTGTAGCAGCAAGTACTATAACTAGTTTTGATGAGCTCTCACTCTCTGCTCCCACACCTGAATAATTGTTAAAAAGGCACTCAGGTAAGCAAAGAACTATATTTATAGAGAGTTGACTGATTAACTAATATCCATGAAAAACATTGACTGATGAGAGATATAACAATTACCATCCATCTGAATCAGTAACTCAGATTTCACTCGACGGCTTGGATTCCGTGTTCACTCTCACTTCCTCTCTACTGCCTAAACAATCAATCTCATCAATGAATATCGTACTTGAGAGTAATGTCGAGCCTGAACATTAAAGATAGCAGCAACTATTATTGTGACCATTGTTGATGTGAACATTAAAGTGCAAACCCTCACACAAAGGAAAGTGCCTGCAGTGTGGAATAATTTGCTGCAAAAAATGATAGGCTGGGCAACACCATGTGGTCTAATCCGTCAACTCAGAAAATTTCTTGCATTAGCTTCAACAGTGGGTAGCATTTAGAGAAACAGTGGAGTGGATACAGATCCCTGAGTAACTTCACACCGTCATGGTGCGCTGAAAGGGCTAAGCCTGGTCTTAAGTATATTATAGGCTTTTTCATTTGTTTTCATGCAATATCTCTCTAATGAAGTCATTCAGGAATGGTGCCATTCACCTTTCTGGCTGAGCTGTTGGCATTGCTCATAGGCCACCTTGTGCCAGAATAGCCACAAAAAACTGACAGGCAAACAGACATACACAGACAAAGTACTGTAATTGATGGGCCAGGCTACGCCATACAGTTTACAAAAAAAACAAGTATCTTGCTATAAAGCTGCATCAGTGGTTAGTATTTCTAAACTAATCTGAGCCTGAATGAGTGTACCATCAGGCCACTCGCTGGATGGTACACTCACCCTGCTCTCTCACGACTTTAAACAAAAGAAGACAACCATAAAATGGCACAAAAAACCCTCACCATTTCAAAGAGAATCCTAACCAATTTTTCTGATTCACCGCGATATTTTGAGGTAAGTGTAGAGGAAGACACATTAAAAATGTGGTGCCACATTCGGTGGCAACGGCCTTTGCTAAAAGGGTTTTCCCAGTGCCTGGAGGTCCAACCATCAATACACCCTGAAAAAAAGAGGTAACAATTTAGGGTTTGAGTAGTTATAGACAAATCGATATCTATTGCATTAATTAAGCCACAAGTAAAGCAAGAAGATAGGGTTTTGAAAGCTTTTGCTCATATCAGTGGTATTCACGCTTGGTTAATGGGCAAAATAGTACTTTTCTAGCACCAAGCAACTATAATTCAACATGTCAAGTACGAGGTAGAGAGGCAAGGCACAAAAACAGTCAAGTGCACCAGGACAGTGCTTTTTTTCCAAGGAAAAAGGAATAGTGGGATTCTAACCCATTAGACTCTGCAGCATGCTATATCAACTGAGCTACCCAGCTGGTAGGGGTTCAAATCTTCTACACAATACAACACAAAGGTAAACTTCAAACCACTGTGCTATGGCACAGTATACTCTCACTCAGTAGGTAGGAGCAGAACGAGTAATTAAGACACCCAAGTCTATGATTGGTCATGCATAGGCAATTAGTCACGCTTCAGTCATGCAATTGTTACGGTTAGGAGTTCGGAATGCCTTTGGGCGTGGTCATGCACATGTATGCATCATGAGTGTGAAGGCCAAAGAAAGGTGCTGTTGTCCCACTCACAGTTGATGGATTCGGGCCTCACTCTCCTGGTGCTCTTGCATAGTAGTTCTGAGCTGTTGGGGTGTGCCTCCCTGGGTTGCAAGGTTTGCGTGCAATTTGCTATGCGTGGTTTTGAGCTTAGCGTGTGGTCAAGCGCACCTGTCACACCCAAAGAGATTTCCTTTGCACGCCGTATGTGTTTGGGCTCGGCTTTGAAAGAGGCAAGTCTCTCATTCTTCAGCTGTCACATAGGCGTAACGCTACCTTCTGGGAGCTCTGTCCCTCGGGTTACATATATAATATGTTGCCAGTTGATCACAAGGGTTGGCTCACTTCCGCTTGCAAATAACTTTGTACAAAACCAGAGTTCATCCCTAGACTATGTTCTACATATTGTGGGCATAAAGAGCAATCTAGATCATGTTCCATGACAACATGGAACGTGAGTGAAATACCATACTTATGCAGAATGGGTTTCGTGCACCTATTTCAATTGAGGGGCAGGGAACATAGCATTCATGAATCTACTAGTACAGCAGTAAAGCAAGGCCTAAGAAGAATTCTACCGCCAACGTACATGCTATAACAAAATAGTGTAATTTTGTACACCACGTGCTATATCACAGACTTGATCTTATCACGACTGACCTTACATCCTTTCCCTATACCATCAGTTTCTGTTATCACTGCCTCATACACCAAAATCTATTTTCCCCTTATAGTCTCCCGTGACTCTACTTCCTCCTTCAGTGCATAACAGATGGAGCAAATGTAGGCACCACTTCCTGCCCAACAATATCGGATGCTCAAACATCTGTATAATATTACGGTCCACAGACTGGTATAAATCAACATGGTGCATTATAGATTCTAATTGGAGAGCTAGATTACAAGACAAAGATAAACCAATAGGTGGTAGGGTGTGGAGATGACTATAAACAAACAATGCATTAAAGTTTTACCTTCCAAGGTCTTCTGATGCCCTTAAAATAGTCTGGCATCCACAAGGGCAGAACAACAGCTTCTTCCAGCAGCCTTTTTGCTTCATTGAGTCCTGCAATGTCATCCCTGCAGGTAAGTGTTTAGTATTCACAAATCATAGCACAACTAATGTGCTTTTCTGTGTTCTGAAATTTAATCCTTATTGTAATAGAAGTTGCATAGAGGACTGTGTCACTGAAGTGCTCACGAGCTCTCACCTATAATGTCTGCTTATTCTATAGACTCTGGATTCTTGTTAGGCATACCAACCTTTGAGGACTCTCCATCCTACCACCTTTTAAAAAAAGTTGTACACCTTATGTCTCTACTGGTTGGAAAAATCACCTTGATCACCTTTGTGCACGCCCAAACATTGTCAGTTTGTGGTATATAACCTAACATGAATTTCTCTGCCTGGCTTCCCATATCCTCCGTTATTAAAAACCTAGCTTGATTAGCTTAGCTACTGTCACGATCAGTCTATACTGAACACAGCTAATAGAGTGCCTCATGGAATTACATAAGCCGAAAAAGCCAACAGGAACAGGCATGTAATTTTGGCAACAAAGCTGTACACGAGGGACGACATTGCATACTTTTCAAGAGAGCATAACAGCATGCAATTAAGAACACACGCGTATTCTTTGCCACCACAGGTGTGCTATCGTCACATGCAAATGACTATCCTTGCTTGAATGTCTACTAGGTTAGGGTCAGCTGCTGAGAGGAGAAGAGAGATAGTCCTTGTAGTGCAAGTGCCAATGAAGCACATTTACTACAGTCTAACACAAGAGCACTTTTAACTATGTACATGTGCCTCATGCATACAAACAGACATAGGATGCTCAGTCTCGAGAACAGGGGTGGTGGTGTTTTAAGCATCCACACATCCAGTGTCACATACTCTCATTACACATATCTATTCCTATAGTCTTACACATATTATATATTTTGGGCTCTGCAAAACTGTGGTTCTCCTAAAGCAATTGCATGATACCTAATTGATTTCATTTATAGAGGGGTGTTGTGATGTAATCAGTAGGGAAAGTTCCTACTCACAAGAACCACATTGTTTGGTGCTGTGCTGTGGTAATGATTAAAACATGTGCATGTGTGTGGGGTTTCTTTGAACTATTACATACCACTTAACGTTCGGATTTTTCTGCAAAATATCTCTCTCCAATGCCTCTACTAATTCCTTGTCATATCCTGCTGGATCAAAGGCAGATTTAACAGGCTTTTCATCGTAATCTTTAAATCCTTCACTTTGTTCAGTTGTTACCTTTGAAGAAAAAGACAAATTATTTATGCCCATCTAAATATACATTGTCACCAATTGGTAGTACTTAGTAAGCACTAAAGTGCAAACCCTCGGCGAACTGCGCATGCACGATACTGCTAATTGATGGGCTGGTCTATTTGTACTTGCGGTTTCGCGCTAGTAGCCTGACACGGGCAAGCTTAAGTAGCAGATAGCATGCGGGAGTTGATACATGCCATTCGTTGTGACCCCCAAGGTACACAGAGCGAGCGGATCAGGTCGTGGTAAGCCCAGTGCTATTATGGCTTTTAGCTTGTTTTCACGGCCACAGTCGTTTCAGGAAAATCACCCTTTTATTTTTAAGGCTCGCGTAGTTCTGAAGCTGCTGGTATCGCTAATAGGCTGCCTCGTAGCCTGTAGTGCCAGAATAAGCGCTGACACACACACACACACACAGACAGACAG
Source organism: Geodia barretti (assembly GCA_030341885.1). Taxonomy (NCBI): domain Eukaryota; kingdom Metazoa; phylum Porifera; class Demospongiae; order Tetractinellida; family Geodiidae; genus Geodia; species Geodia barretti. The sequence continues at coordinate 13,720 of CASHTH010001691.1, forward strand.
ACAAACCAACCCTCGCTGCGCATGCGCGCCGAGGGTTAGACTAAAGTGCAAACCCTCGGCGAACTGCGTATGCGCGGTACCGCTAATGGATGGGCTGGGCTATTGGCGTTTACCTCCGGTCTTCCGCTATAGCTTGCGGAGAGTCTGACACTGGCTAGCTACAGTAGTAGATAGCATGCGGGAGTCGATACACACCTTTCGCTGTGGCTCTTGTGCCTCCAAGGTACAAGAACAAGCGGATAGTCGAGGTGAGCCAGCATACCTGGTCGTCGCGTCTATTACACGCATGCACACCGCTTATTGATGTGTTGCGGGCCTGACGTCAACGCTGTCCGCGAGACCGTGCCAGTATTGTCGCTCTCGAACGCAGTCGTTTCAGCAAATCGCCATTATAATATTTTTCTAGCCCATGTACCGCTAAAGCTGTTGGTATCGCTCATAAGCCGCCTCGTAGCCTGTAGTGCGAGAATAGTCGTATACAGACAGACAGACACACAGACACGCAACCCTCGGCGCGCATGCGTAGCGAGGGTTACGGTAGTTGTTCTTTGTGTGTGTGTGTGTCTGTCTACGACTATTCTCGCACTACAGGCTACGAGGCGGCTAATGAGCGATACCAACAGCTTTGGCGGTACATGGGCTAGATGGCGATTTTGCCGAAACGACTGCGTTCGAGAGCGACAAACTGGCACGGTCGCGGACAGCGTTGCGTGGCCCAACACATCAACAGTGTTGTTGTGTGGGTGGATGTCCAGGCAGCTCAGCTTGGCTATCGTAGGATCGCTGGAGTCATTGGCTTTCCCTCAGTTAGTACGCCCAACTGGAAACATTACTCGCGGAAGGTGGTGTTGATTTGCGTATTGGCTTTTTCAATCGTGTTTCATACCGTAACTATTGAACGGCAGCAGTTTCAGGGAAAATCTTACATCACTGAATACGTGGTATTGCTTGTAGAGCGTTTTGATGGCTCGTGAAGTGAGATGTCACCTAACAGACACACACGGAAACTAATGTAACCCTCGCTGCGCATGCACGCTGAGGGTTCACCCATGGTCAGGTAGGTACCCCCTTAATTAGCGATCCTACGTGGAAGTTGCTTAAATGCATGGTTGTCCCTATATGTATTACATACGTAACTCTAAATTGACAAAATGGAAATTGCGACAGAGTAACATACCTTGCTTGTTTCAGTCTTAGGCTTTTTACCAGAGCCAGGAATAGCAGACCTGCTATACTTTGCTTGCTTAGACATTGGTGTACCTTATTTGGTAAAGAAAACAGTGTTTTGGTAGGTAGAAGAGACTAACAATGGGGTTCAACTGTAGATAATTGTATGAAGTTTTGGTAAGGTATTAACCACCAGTTGTTTAGCTCCATTATGCTGCTGTGTTAAGAGCTGCAATTAAACTTTACACTAAGAACCACACAACGTCAAATTCTTCAGTTACAATGTTCTGCATACCATAGTAAAATAGATTGGTTTATGTCAAATACCTGGACCACAGCGAAGCAAGTTATAGCAATTTAACCAGTCGCCCAAGGTTGTTTGTTGTGTAACTTTTGAACATGCATTATCATAATACATCAGTAAACAAATTGTAGAGGGCACAGCTAACCAAGTTATAGGCACTAAAACCATTTTACAAGTTATTACTGGCTGAGGCTATTTGTTGCCGTTTACAAGTGGTTTTGATCATGTTTACTGGTTGAGCTCTTGTGAACTCGTAAATGATAGTTCATCACCCACGAACCCAGAACCCATTGTCGACATTACGTGGGGGTTGCTGTCAGTAGTTACCGCACGTCTGATTATTAGGTCAATTCCAAGCTTGCTAGGTCCAGTCGCTGAGCTGCTCAGTCAAACTGCAAGTGTACCGCCACATGACCAGTTCGCAGACTGGAAACGTAGTTGGGTGGGGAAAAACCCCTAAGACTTCCCCAAAACACCCACAGCACAGTTCCACTTGCATGTATTGAAAAATGCTGACAGACAGCATTCAAGGCTGAGTGAGCAAAGGCAGCGGTCCATGTCTTGCCAGGATTGCAACAGCATGGGAAAGTATCTCTGTCTCTCCTGCCCTTACAAGTTTTGAATGCATGTGTTGCAGTGTGGTGCCACGTTACCTGAGCCTTACAGCACCAACAACCATAATACTGTGCAAATACTGTTGTCACACTGATTGTTGTCCTGCACAGTTCACCACAGCCCCGTCACTCTGTCTCCCTTGTCGTCTATAAAGGTAATCACTGTAACCTATGATCAGAGCTTTCATACTGACTTGAGCACCCCCTGTTGAACTGCTGCTGCCAGCGAAAGCCATGCTACACTTGGCATAGGTGGCACCATACGGCCAGGAACTCCCCGAAGACTACAAGGTGAGCAAGGTAGGCACCAAATCGGTCAATGACACTTCCTACAGCAGCTACTTCATCAACAAACCTTGTGCCACAAGCATGTAGAGGGCGGTTACCCCCTTGTAGAGAGAGTTCACTAGGCTCTAACTATGCTCTGAGCTCGTCTACTACTTCTTGGAGCTCTTTTCACACGCATAATAAACCTGGAGGAGGAGCTCATCAACTACACTGAAAAAGGTATTTTTCAGTGAATCCTTCAGGGAGAGCTGAAGCCTGTGAGCTAAGCACAAGAAAACTACGACCCACGGAAGCCTCTGCTGAAGTAAACCTCAGAGTCCCCTCTCCCCCATATTGGCACTGCACCCACCACACCCCAGACCAATCATCTTTTGCTCCCAATCAGCAATGCCCAAATACTGGAGGGCCCTCTCATGGCATTCCAACAGACCAGAAGCAGTGCCACTACCAAGCTCCCTAACAGTAAGATATCTATCCCTCACATGGACTTTGCCACCTGTGGAATGGGGATTAAAGTAAAGTACAAGAAAAGCTCATTCTCTGTATTTCCTGTGTCAGTGCTACTATTCGCTTGGCGGCTGAAAAATTGACGCTGATTTAGTGCAGCTACTAGTTGCTGCTGGAAATCACGGGGGATGTAATCAATCAAGGTGGCGCAGGCGTGATCGTTCCCATAGCCTGGACCCAAGTCAACACCGTTTTTCTCATCCAAGTTACAGAGAGGTTAAATGCAAACTTCTCTTTTTAATATCATGTACGAAACCTCAAACTTGCGTTCTGTTCTCTGCTTTGACCGCTCGTCACAGATTAGTAAGCGCACTAGCAATTAGTGCGTATTCTAGATTGCTGCTTCTTGAACAGAGACATTGCTCAAATGTGTATGTATGTTTTAGCGTACTCCTTCAACGTTGAGGTGCAAACGTCAGTTGTACCATCGATAAATGCTGAACAATAGTTGCGCATTGACTCTAGCCTTGTTCTGAACCGTGCGCATACCGCGCACTTCAGCACGGCCACACTAGCTCATACCTATGCCAAACGGATGTGTTTAGCTCTTTATCATACTCGGCTAACAACTTGTCCGCTGTACGTTTGTTAACTTCACACATTTCGTGGGAGGAACACAGGTGAAGGGTGTCTCGTCGGTAGTGACAGCACAAGGATGCCTTCGTCCCGGACATCCTTGCCGCTCAACCTGAACTTTGACCATACACGCGCAATAATTGACCAGAAATTGTCCGTTTACCAGAGGTTAATTCGAGCACTGCTGCTGCAGGATGAGTTACCCTGAAGGTGTGTATTCATTCTGGCGTTGCTCTGGTCATACTGGCCGGCCTGCGTTCGAGCGAAAAAAGGCTCCGTCAAAACCGCATGGCGTGGCCCGACCCATCAGTGCATTATGTATATGCATATTGTTCAACAGGTTTGCATCAACATGTGCATGTAGGGAGGGGCCTAGGCTCCAAACCATGAATGTCTTGGCATGGTCAGCAGCACATACCAGTGGCAAGGGATGAATCTCATTAGTTCAGAACCACAAGTGCTGTGCTCCTGGTAGCCTTTATAAACTCGTGATGCCGGAGAGTGAAGTTGTGGTGCCAACGCCTGAAACAGCTGTCCAGAGCTCCGCATCTTTTTTCTCTTGGCATCACATGGTCTAATACCTTCATGTTTATTTTTGTGCCAAGGGTCTGCAGTTTAGTGCTTTCCATTGGTAGTGTTGTCGTGTAATACGAATACATACGTATATTCTCCATGTGTGTTACCATTAAAGAGTTCGAGAGAAGTAATATTTTCTGAGGCTGTACATAGACACTGGAACTTGTGTTTTTAGACATTTAGGTCCATTACTCAGCAATGCTACTGTACTTAGTGATAGTATCTTATAGCACTAACATTGCTTAGACAGACTTGGAAGGTTGACTTTCTTTATTTTAGGGAGTTTGCCTGTCGGGGAGTCCCTGCTGACGTAAAAAAGAAAATGTTATATTTATATACAAAATAATATTTTACCTACGTACAATGTTAACAGATTGCTAAGACAATTCAGTCTGTGCACCTCGTACTTTTGTAAAAATCAATATTCAAGTTCGGAGGCAATGTTTGCAGGAGATGACCTATATAGCAAATGGCTCATACATACATAATGTAATATTGGTTTAAGGGAGAAAGTTGCATTTCTAATTCTCTAAGAACATTAATCTATGCTAAGACTCACTTGCAAGTAGCTATCGTAACGCAATGCTTGCCTGGTGCCTACAAAAGCAGCATTGAGCATAGCCAAAGTGCACACACCTTGCAGATAAGAGAATTAGGAGGAGGGCCAGGTTAGTACGAAGTTTGAGTGTGTGTGCATCAGTGTTGTCCGGACGTGCTGTTAAGTTCCTGCAGTGATGCCGTGGCCTATCTACCTACCAAAATGTCGACATCCCAGAGTTTGGGGGACGCCCCTGGAATTAGCCGATAACGTTATAAAGTATACCATGTCCAACCTAGAGAGGGCAGGCCACTCGTATAATGAGATCTGGAGGTAAAAACCATTTGGTAACCACAGGAATTCTTTCCTTCCCTATCCCACAATTCTGTCCATCAATATAGAGCGTGCACAAAAGCGCCTACCTCTCTTTGCTTACTTTCACTACAAAGCCTTGAGAAATTCCATGTAGCGACACTTGGTTTGCTGTCTTCTTGTTCTCAGCACTTACTACTTACCTTTCAACTACATTTTCACAAACTTGAGGCACAAAGGTTGCACCCTAACACTCATTATCAGCCAGCTGAGAAAACCTATTTTGACACATCGAATGCCAATGCTCACACCCTCTTTAGCGAGGTTGCTTCCATTTCACACACAGCGGGACCCAAGACTGGCTGAAATTTGGTGCGACACATACACTTATAAAATGAAAAGCACTAAAGTGCAAACCATCGGCGCTAAACACGTCGAGTTGTAGCATCTCTGTATGCTGGGCAGTGCGTCATCGACTGAGCCAGTAACACGAGTCTCGCCGTAACACAGGGTAGCTAGTTGCATTAGCGGTTAGAGAAATGGCTCAGGTTTTTCAGAGGCTCTCATATTTGCTTTATTCGCTCTTCTGTGTTTCAATGCTCTCGCCAGACGTTTCATAGATGAGAAGACAAGGCCGCAGCCACAAACTGCTCGCCAACTGAACTATTATGCTACATTGCGAACATACCTTGCTCAGCATGTTTATCCATTGAAAACGAATCAAAACTGACAGAAGCCCGTGGATCGTATAATATACAACAACGTGGCGTAGCGCATGCTCCGGCGATATTTGACATGACGCGTGCGCACTATATAGCCTGCCGGAGATGAGCGTGCGCGATCGATCGCACGTTGGCTTTTTCGCTTGTTTTAAAGCCATATCTCTGGAACGCAGTCGTTTCAGGAAAATCGCCACATTAATATCCATCTTCTCGTTGTTCACAACCCGTTGGTGCCACTCATTGGCCGCCTCGTAGCCTGTAGTGCGAGAACTCGCGCGGACAGACAGACAGACAGACCGACAGAATGGCTACAGTACCCTCGCTGCGCATGCGTGCCGAGGGTTTGAAAAGCACTGAATGCAAACCCTCAGCGAACTGCGCAGAGTTTATAGCGATAATAGATTGGACTCGGCCGTAATATGGGTTTACTACTCGGGTCTTCCGCTAGTAGCTTGCAGAGAGTCTGACACGGGCTAGCTACAACCGTAGAAAGCATGCGGGAGTTGATACACACCCTTCGTTGAGATTTCTTGAGCCTCCAAAGTTACACAGAGTAAGCACATCTTGTCGAGGTAAGCCTGTGCTAATTTCCATATTGGCATGTTCACTTGCGTTCATGCATAACTTTCAAACGCAGTTTATGAAAATCGGCCACTTTAAATATCTAGCCAGTGTAGCAACCGAACCTATTGGCATAGTTTTATTGGCTGGCAGAAAACGTGGTAACACAACACAGCACAGCACCACATCAAACAAGTACTGGTAACTCTGCTGCGTATTCGCGCCGACGGTTAATGGAAAGCACAAACCTAGGCGCATTGCGCATCTGCAGTAGCGCTTATGGATGGGTCGTGGGTTTATGAGTATGCGTTTACTCCTGGTCTCCATGCTAGTACGTACAAGCTTGCGGAGAGTCTGACAGGGGCTAGCTACACTAGAAGATAGATGCAAGAGTCGTACACGCCCTTTGTGGTTATTTTTGCGCGTATATATTAGCCTTTACTACTCTCTGTAGGAGTGTGATGTGGCCACACATTTGGGTCGCACTGACATATTATTTTATCTCTTTAGAGTGTTCCAAATCCCAGATGCATCACTCTTAAAAGATGACCATGTGGACTGAGAGATTTACCAGTCCAGCTCTTGGTGAGGAGAGCAAGTGTCTACAAAAAAAACAGAAGCATACACACACAAGAACTGTAACTAACTTGACAAGTGTTACACTGTACATTGCTGCCAATGACAGTCTCTGTTACATCCTCCACTTCGGAAAATGCAGGAACTTTAAACACTAACGTGGTGCTTCACCCTTATCACCTGGAAATAGGCGACAATTCACAGCGCATTTCCATGTTTGAAGTATGAATACCAAACTACGTATCAAATGAAAGCTATATTTATGCACTTTTTGAATATCTGCATATCCCTGCCTAGGTGAAGTATGAAACATTCAACATTACAGTAGTCAGGACCTACGGCTTAAAAATATCAAAAGATCATGCTACTGACAAACTGTGGCTCCAATTATTGCTAAGTATGGTATTACTTAGTACATAGGGATTGGCACCTACTAGCATTATTGATGTATGGGACTATGATAGGTTTGTTCCTCATCTTGTTTTTCTTCTTTCTTAAACCAACGTAATTAAAAAACTAAAAACAGATAAAGCCATGAAATTTTGTACAAATGTACATATCGATAACAACATGTGCAACTAATTGCTTACTGTAAACAACAACAAAAAGCACAATAAAATGCTAAGAGCTGCGCCAATGAAAGTTTGTATACACATAATGACCACTATAAAACACAACAATACAACAACAAAGAGCCTCAGGCAATAGTTACATCTTGACTCCTATAACTTGCCAACGGTACAACACATCGATATAAAAGTTGGTACGCATGCGTATGACATGATTTACATGACAACTACTTGTTACCTACACAACAACAATAGCCTCAGGCAATTTTCTTCATATTTTAATTAACTCCTCAACTTGCTAATGGTACCACACATGGAGTATGCTTGCATATTACAATGAAAAGCACTAAAGTGCAAACCCTCGGCGAACTGCGTATGCGCGGTACCGCTAATGGATGGGCTGGGGCGATTGGCATTTACTCGCGGTCTCCCGCTAGTAGCTTGCGGAGAGTCTGACACTGGCTAGCTACAGTAGTAGATAGCATGCGGGAGTCGATACACACCCTTCGCTGTGGCTTCTTGTGCCTCCAAAGTACACAGAGCAAGCGGATCAGGTGGAAGTGAGCCGCATAATAGCGTCTAATACACGCATGCGCACCGCTTATTGATGGGGTGGGCCACGCAACGCTGTCCGCGACCGTGCCAGTTTGTCGCTCTCGAACGCAGTCGTTTCAGCAAAATCGCCATTTTTATTTTTCTAGCCCTGTACCGCTAAAGCTGTTGGTATCGCTCATAGCCGCATCGTAGCCTATAGTGCGAGAATAGTCGTAGACAGACACACAGACAGACACACAAACGACTACAGTAACCCTTGCTGCGCATGCGCGCCGAGGGTTAATTATGACCCACATGTTCGTAAACAACACAGCAATTCTTATAGGGAGCTTACAGAGGTCACTAAGTAGGGTGGTACTTGGAATAGAGGGATGACACAGGTCATCCTGATAATGCCATACATTTTACGTTTCACTTTCAATCAGATTCCACTTCGGACATATCAGTCTGATTTATATGGTCAAAACACAAACGTAAGATTTCTAAATTCATTAACCCTCGGCGCATGCGCAGCGAGGATTATTGTAGTTGTCATGTGTGTCTGCCTGTCCCCGAGCTATCTCCCTTCACAATCGATCCCAAACGATACCACATATTGAGCGTTCGGATAACGGTAAAACACATGTGGGGTTTTCTCAGTGTTCAGGAGTTACCAAGAGGTTACTGTATATACTTGTCGCGTATGTCTGTTTGTCTCTCCGCAGGATACCTTCCTTCATGAGCAATCAATCACTCCACAAACGATACCACATATTTAGCATCGGGATAAACGTAAAAAAATATGTGGGGTTACCTCTGAAACTGCTGTGTTCGGGAGTTACGGTGCGAAAACCAAGTGAACGAGCCAATATGCAAATCAGCACGGGCTTACCTCGAGATGCATGTTATCTAGTAGTGTAGCTAGCCCGTTACTGACTCTCAGCGACCTGGTAGGAGACCACGTGTAGGTCAAATAGCCCACCCCAATTAGAAGTACAACACATGCGTGTACTCCGCACCTGCGTTTCGTGCCGGCATATCTGTTCGCGCATGCGCAAGATATTCTAATCCTGTAAGCCTATAAACATGCCAGATGCACAGCGAAAAAATGCCCACTTGGTAGCATGCTTACCTCGCCTGCAGCCTTTCACAGAAGACTGTGTATATAGGCAGTCTTCCTCAAATTTGCTTTGACATGGAACCCTTCTCTAGGAAGCACACACGTCTCCGCCAAGGATTTGCAATTTAATTGTTGTTGTTATTCAGTTTCAACAATATCAGTAACCAGCTAAAACCTTGAGGCACAATTCTCCACCCGCTGCAGCACAGCGCAGTACGACCATGTTGTAGCCACCCTCTCCCCCGAGTTCGCCGCCGAGGTACGCGACACTATACTGATGTACTGGAGAACCCCTACGACACGCAGCTCGTCCACGCAATAGAACTCGGCGATTGCAAGCAATCTCAATTTCTGCGGCGAATGAGACAGCTACTCGGCGAAACGACCATGGACTCCGATGGCCCGAAGGCAGGAGCCTGGAGGACACAGCACATAACATTGTCAAGGATTGCGAACCAAATCGCTTGTGCATGTGCATGGCTGGTTAACTTTCAAGTCATCCTTATTCCTCTAAAGCCGATTGAAAAAGTTGATGAAGTGGAAGAGTACTTAGATGTGTATTTTGACACAGAATCAGACGATGATGCAGACACGGAGCCTAGTGATGACGAAATAGAGTATGTATGCAAAAATGACATGATTATGAGAGTAGTCTAAGATCATGTACTTTAAATGCATGGGTGAGACAATAGAGGGGCAAAAGCAAACAATCATAAAATGTTATTAACTTCGAAAGTAATTTATTATTCGAAAATTCAGAGTCGTATTCAATGCGCTCTACAGAGAGCCCCTTTATGGTATAAATCACAAAGCCACACCACTTTCTCTATGTGATAGTAAGCTGGCCTTGGACCCGTGTGAAGTACGGGTGTTTGCGTTTGAGTTCCACTACTTTTTCGCTTTGGTCTGTTGATAGGTTGCAGCAAAATCAGTTTGTGTGGCAAGCTTCTTCTGGTAATATCACGGCTACTTGTACAGGCATTTATTTCAACCAAACAAAACTGATTAGGGGAAGAAGGAGAGGCACTGAGGAATGGGTGAGAGAGAGAGAGAGAGAGAGAGAGAGAGAGAGAGAAAATTACGCGGCGCAGACAGTCGGTTGGAAAGAGCTCTGACTGTTAGTCCTCTATACTCGACTCATATCCAAGTGAATCTAAACATCTTTATCGCCATTCGCGAGGATTTGCAGCGAGGAGTCTTGTGGTATACTGGACTACTGCTTTGCACTACACGAAACAACCGTCAAGCAACGCTACTCAACGGAACATGGCAACTACTCGAGGAAGGTCTCAAAAATGCGGCCGGAGTTTCAAGTGCCTCGACACGCACCTATGGGTCAGCGCTAACTGCCGCGATGTCCAGATCAGCAGAGTGCCCCGCCCTCCAGCTCCATGAATACCATCTTCCTACCGCAAATTCAAATTCCGCGACGTCTCATTCAAATTGCAGTACGACGCAACCCGGAAATTTGAATTCTTCGCATGAGACATCAGCTGTTTCTACAGCTTACCGAACCGCAAACCAAGTCCCATCTACACTCCCGCACTCCAAGCAGTCCCTCAGTCTGCCCAAGTCACCTGAGGAGTGGGATGAAGCAAACTTACTTCTATCTGTTATTACTCCATCTGTCCTGCAAGCTACCACCATAGAAGAGAAGAACAACATCCTAACTAATGGCATATATGACATCATGGCAGGCCGCGATATGGAACTAGGAACCCTCCTCGCCCTAAGAAGAGGCCGAGGCAGCACGACAGGACCCTGAGGAGAGTGACTCGCCTCAGAACGAGGCTCGACAGGCCCTTCGAAGAGTAAGGAGGCAGGGAGAGAGTGTGTCCACCATCCAGTCCCTCTCTGGCAATTTCCTCTCCCTCCTCCGTGAACACAGTAAGCTGAAGCGGAAGTCATCTCGTAGACTCCAGGACAAGGAAGCGAGCATTGTCAGAGAGGAGTGTCACCATAATTTCTGGAGGTACGCCAAGTGCCTTCTGGATGGGGACACCACCTCTCGTCCACTCCGAATTTTTCTGCAAGGGCTGCTCATTCCTTCTTCTCGGAGGTCTACATGTCCAGCCCTCATCAGTTTGAAACGCCATCATGGATGTCCTCTCCCCCTTCCCCCGTCTCAGACTGCTCCATGGACATGTCGCCAGTCTCTCCTGAGGAGCTCACTCGAGTGATCAGGAAGTCCAAATCCTCGTCTGCCCCCTCCCCCCTTGATCGGATATCATACACCATCCTGAAGAGATGTCCCTCCATTCATCCAGCCCTTCTCGATCTCTTCAATAGTGTCATCATGGAGGGTGCTGTCCAGTCTGCCTGGAAAGTGGCTGCTGCCAAGCTAATTCCGAAGAGCTCTGCGAGGGAAGATCCATCATCACCAGAAACTTCCGCCCGATTGCCCTCACTCTGTGCATCAGCGAGTTGCTCTCGGGCATCCTGAAGCAGAGATGGTTGAGGCACATGCGTGCAAACAATTACCCCAACTCTGACCTGCAGAAGGCATTCCTTCCCACCATCCCTGGAGTCACAGAGCATCAGGCTAAGCTGGCAGCAGTCATCAAGACAGCTAGGCAGAAGAAACGTTCTTTGGCAATAGCGTGGCTTGACATTGCCAACGCATATGGGAGTGTTCATCACTCCCTTATCCAGTTCTCCCTGGCTCACTACCACGCCCCTCCAGAGTTCTGCAGACTGCTTCAGTCATGGTACACTGGTCTGTCTGCAACCATCTATTCCAGTGAGTGGTCCACGGCACCTGTCCCCCTCAGGATAGGTGTTTTACCAGGGGGATCCACTCAGTGTCGCCACGGTGATGAACACCCTCTCAGACACTCTCTGCTTGAGGAAAGACCTTGGATTTCCTCTCCCTTCTCCCCCGCCCCTGTCAACCACCTACTCTATGCAGATGATGCCTGCATTGTCAGTAGCTCCCATGCCGGGTGTCAACACCTTCTGGACATAGTCCAGCGATGGTTGAAGTGGGCTAAACTCAAGGCAAAGGTGCCAAAGTGCAGGTCCCTGGTGATCCAAGCATCGACGGGGAGGAGGATCACCCCAAATCTCTCCATTGGTGGTCAACACCATTCCACCTGTCGAGGACGACATCTTCAAGTTCCTGGGCATGCCAGTGCGTGTCGACAGAAATAATGAGGAAGCAAGGTTGTCCGTTAAGGGTAACCTTCAACGGATGGTGGAGGCGATCGACACTACCCCCCTCACACGCCAGCAGAAGCTACGCCATCTTCAGTACGGAGTCTGTCCCAGACTGTGTGGCCCCTGACAGTTGAGGACCTGCCCATCTCTTGGCTGGAGCGAGAGCTACAGCCACTGGCGACCAAGGCCATCAAGAAATGGGCTGGCCTGGCTAGATCGTCCAACATCTCCATCCTCTTCCTCCCAGCTAAGAGAGGTGGCCTAGCTCTCCCCTCTCTGGTGGACCTCTACAAAAGATGCAGGGCCACCCGTATGGTGCAGCTGGTAACATCTAGTGATCCGGGTGCGAGGCAGGCAGCAGAGCTTCGTCTGGAGGAGGAGAGAAGGGGTTCGGAGAAGGAGTTCAAGCCTGCTCAGTTAGTGAAGGATCTGCTGTCCGGGGATCAGTCCCAAAGTCGGCGTACTATGTTGAGAGCTGCCAAGACATTCATTGTAGAGGAGGAGATGGACAAGAGACATCAGGTCCTGTGCCAGCTCCCTGCACAAGAGGTGAGATGGCCAGATCATGGGAAGAGACCTCACCTGAACTGTGGGTGAAGGCAGTGCAAGGCCTACCACCAGAGCCACTCAAGTTGCTCTTAACGCATCCCTCAACACTCTCCCCACCAACGCCAACCTCCATATGTGGGGCAAGAAGACTAGGGACAACTGCATCCTGTGCCAAGAGCACCGGCAGTCTCTTCTCAACATTCTCAACACTGCCAGGTTGCGATGGGCCTTCGGAGGTACAGTGAGAGGCATGACAGTGTCCTAAAGACTTCATCGAGGCATCTCTACCACCTCACTACTCAGTCACTATCAACCTCCCCACACGGGAACTACAGCTTCCCCCACCACATCACTCCAACTAATTTAAGACCCGACATCGTGTGGTGGTGTGAGCGTCAGAGAAAGCTATGGCTCTTTGAGCTGACGATCAGCTACGAATCGCTCATAGCTAAAGCTGTGAGCTTAAAAAAGCGAAGTACCAGGACCTGGTGGAAGCTGGGAGGGCAGCGGGTTACAGGACTGAGCTGATTACAGTTGAGGTGGGTTCTCGGGGAATGCTGGGCTCCTCCGACTCCGTCCCCTTGCAGCAGCAATCAGCTGTCCTCGTAAGGATATCGAAACCCTCTGTGGCATCGTTAATTCGAACTACTCTCCTGGAGTCCTTCAAAATATGGTGCTCCAGGAACACAGTCACCTGATCACTCTCTAACCCCTCTCCCCTGAACCCTTCTTATATGCATCCTAATATAATGGTATACATGTACGGGAGTCTAGGTGTTTATGCGCAACATGGTCGTCACATGTGTAGGCTTCACCTAGTAGTATCTCACACCTCATTGTTGTACTTGTGTAACATGCAATGAGAAGTTTCTCATCTTAGACAAAGGAAAAGGCCTATTTACAACCAACATTTGGACACGTGAGCGGTGGAGCTAATCAACTGGCCGATGCCCTCTCCGGGCAACAGTCAGCAGCTTCCGGGTTCCACCACCTAAAGTAGTAAACGTTGAGGCAATGGCAGTGGCACAAAAGCGGTGGATCAGGAGCTCCAGCCACTACAGAAGTCTTCATCGTCCCCTTAGTGCCACACACGAACAATATGTGGTCGTCAGGAAATGATTGTAACGTGCATGCATACCAAGTTTCATCTCCATGTGTGCTACCATTAGCAAGTTCAGGAGAAGCCCCTGAAGCTATTTAACAACAAGTAGTATCATAGAAACACCTAGTTGTTAATATTTACCTGGAATCATTTGGCTGCTGACAATCTAGCCCCACCACATCATGGATACTCTGGTTACGTAGGGTGACCTCGTAACTACCGATCCGTAGGAGGTGATGGAAGTACATGCGAGGGCTGACGGCACCTTTGCCTGGGCGTGGCTAGTGGTAGACCCGTCAACCGCATTACGCTGTCTGCTGATATGGATAGGGTCATTCATTACCTACAATGATAGTCGCTCTGGTAGGTTGATGGCATTGCGCATGTACCACATCCGTCACACATCAAGCCCTCACAGTGATCACATCAGCTTTCGCGCTGATGGGAAACAATAACATACAATATAGAAAGGGATACAGGGTGGGTGGGATACTTCGCAGCCTTAGCGTCTGCTGTAGCCTGTCGCCAGAACCGGACCACGAGGTGGGGTGCTGACTTAGCACAAGTGCGCGCATGCGTGGCTGGTGGCGTGGCCACGTAATATAACCTAGCTTAATACTATCGTATTAAACTAATATTTACCTGGAATTTTCCATTTGGCTGCTGACAATATCTAGCCCCACCGATCATGGGTTACTTGGTTACGTAGGGTAACCTCCGTAACTACCGATCCGTAGAAGGTGATGGAGAGTACATGCGAGGGCTGGACGGCACCTTTGCCTGGGCGTGGCTAGTGGTAGACCGTAAAACGCATTACGCCTTGCCACGCCCTGTCTGCTGATAATAGGTGTCTAGCATTGACATGATTTTAGCCCATCGGTATTGCCACGTCCATATGTGTGCTATGCATTGCGCATGTCTAGCATCCGTCCACGGAGTCTATTCGCACTCTGTTTGGCTCTATGCTTGCGCTGCTTGCAGTGGACAGAATATACCAGAAGCGAGCAGGAGTGTGAACGAGAGCAGCGGCCTAGATGAGGGGAGAGGGGAAAGAAGCAGTGTGTGATTCCCTGCTATGAGGCACGAGTGGTTGGAGAGATGGGCGGTGGGACAAGCCTGCAATCCCACCAGGTCTGGCTCGTGACACAAAACACACAGTCACTGACTGGTCCCAGCCTGGAGCGGTACGTCATGATGGTCTGAGGCGTGTATGTCTAGGGTTGAGCGCTCATTCCACTGCACCGACGGTGTTTCTCGGTCAGTCGATCTGCTATGCTGCGAAATCTCTTATCGATACTCCTGTCATCCTTGGGCCCCATGCGCTGAGCCTCCCTGACACCAGCTGCCGTAGCTTGAGGCGGGCACGTCTGGTGTCGGGGTGAGACACTGTCGTGTAGTGTACTGCAGGACACCCAGGTCAGAGGGACTGGGATGCTCCTGGCACAGCTGTGGCTCACAAGGCTGCCTAGATGGTGTTGTGTGGCCCTGGGATGGTTCGCCTTCAATCGGCATGCAGTGAGGGACAGTGTGTGGCCGCTATCGAGATCTTCCTTGGCACGTGGACTGGGCTGAATTGATTGCCGCATCTCGACCTTGGCTGAGTCAGTGACAGACACCGAGGACAGGACCATGGTCCTGGTCTCCACTACACAGATGTCGATGTCCTCCTGCGCGGATGATCTGGGCTGAGAACAGGATAGATGTGTAGTTGTCATGACTGGTATAAGTCTGTGTTCTGTGTGGCTCTCACATGTGCACAACAGCCATCCTCGTGAGCTCTCTTTTCCCAGGTTATAGCTGACGAGGTCTGCTCGGGTCTCCTCAAATGTGCATAGTGTTGCGCTATCACTAAGAACAGTGTATGAGTGTTCTTAGGTGTATGGAGAGCATAGCATGTTCCTAGTCGGTAGATTGCATCCACCTCGCTCTCGCCATTTTTCAGCCGGGGGAACGGTGTTGAAAAAGAGGCTCCAGGGTCTGTTGCATGTGTAGAGCCACATTTCCATATCTAACATACATCGATTTTGCGTGCAGTCATGATGACTATACAACTATCCTTTCTCAGCCCAGATCTCCGCGCTTAGGTTAGGTGGGAAGTTATGGTCTGTCCTGTTCTTTTTCTCACACCATAGTACGGTTACTGTATCGCGAATAAGTAACTGATAACTAGATGCACTACATCGTTGTAAATTATATGCTACGTGCTGCATCCGCTCGAAGTACGGATCGGTTCCTTTTATTTTCTCCGTATGCACGCAATATACATTGCTGATGTGACGCACGTTCAGTATGTGTTCCGCTCGTGCAACTGGTCCACTCCTACAGTCTCTAACTATATTGGACTTTCTTGCAATTCACGTTGGATTGGCACGTGTGATCTGTCCATTAACCTCCTCTTTTGACAACCAGTGCTATGTCTGGTGCCCTAGACCTCATCTGTTGCTCCTGCGCCACAAATATGAGGGTCGGGAATAACTTTAAGGTCGAGGTGTCTTGGTGTGCTGAATCAGCATGTTCGGGAAACGGGTAACCCAATCAGATGCTAGGTTTAAAAATACCTGTGTCTAAAGTACTGGTGCCGGGATCGTAATTTTACGTTTTCCGTACCAGCCGGGGACTCGAAGCGCTAACATTACCAAATCCGTGCGCTATAAGACACACTTGAGGAACTTGTCATTTTCAGTCGGGACACTCGCTAGCTACCGGTCTAGACATATCCAGCGGGATAGACCTGTAGCTGTGGAGTGCACACAGTGATGTACTTTAGGTGGCAGGTGAGATTTTGTGCTGATCAACAACATAGCAGACGTTTTGAGCTTGTGACCGTTGACTATTTACATTGTTATGCAGCACGGCTGCTGGCCAGACAAACATGTGATGGATTAGTACAATGGGATGATGCACATCTTAAAATTGACATTTCTTGCTCGTGTAAATTTCACTCCAAGCCTAAATCTCTATCGTATGATGTGCAGTTATGATTCGTTTCTTATGGTAAAACTGGTAGCAAATGCCCTCTCTGACAGGTCCTCAGTTTTGAATCGTGACTATATTAGTTCAATGTCACTCAACTAACCAGTTTTACAACTGCTGCTTTGATCTCTCTACAGAATTCGTCGCCAGTCTTAAGTACTACGTTCATTACCAAAACTATAGATCTCTATAGAGAGTGTCACAGTCTTGCACTCTACGGCAATCTGCACACCACTACTTCACATAGGCACACCGTGGCCGAAAAAGGTTCACCAAAATGTTAATGATACACCCTCGGCGCGCATGCGTGCGAGGGTTACCACGTGAAATATGTCTATAGTGATCCGTAAGGATGAATTCCTCCGAGTCCTGGTGCCAGGTATGCATACTCACACTATATCCTAGCCGGTTTGCGGCAACACTAGTTAAAAACATCATGGACATAAAGGTGGTGGTTTGCTCTGGGCCAAGTGGAGATCTATGCTACAATCCATTGACTATCGCGCCATATTAGAACGAAATCCCATACACATGCTGGTTGAGCAACAATCGACCTCCTTTCGCGGGGGGCGCGTAAGGTGTCTAGGCGCAGAGATCGAGAGATGACCCCAGGTGGGCCTGCGCCTCCACATCGCACGTTTTTCTAAACACCATTCTAGTTTATGCGCGCATCGCTGATGCAGAAAAACAGCGATTTAACAAAATAACCTACCTCTCTCCATTCAGTTCTTGTAAGGTTCGGATTGCCTGACACACTCAGTAATGGTCTGAAGAGCCGAGTATAAAATCCAACTGATTCATCGTACTTCCCTACTAACGCACTTTTCACTCGCAACTTTCACGCCCTCCGATAAGTCTTCCATCAAAAAAACAACGACCCCAGATAGCCCACCTCAGAGGATAAACAAACTGTTCCACCACCGGGTTGAAGGGTTCTTTCGTAGACCTTACTTTTGTGCGCATGCGTGAGATGGAAAGGAAGGATATCGAGGGGAGGAAAAATAGCGGCCAGCGCGTACTGGAATTCGTTAGTAACACGTAACAAAGCCTTGATGCTTCTTTGCTTCGGCTTCAAGGGTTGCTGCACTCTCGATCGTGCTTTTGTCGTCGGAACAAATGGGACAGGAACTGCTAACTATGTCGACCTCGCGGGGGGGTGGGTTATAAACCGACAGTGCGCGCTTGTGTGTAGAGAGCTAGCTATAATTATAGCTGGCGCTGGGGGGTGTGGCTTACCTCTTTCACGATGCGCACAAATGTTCGTTCCGATCGATCCGTGCGCGCCGCGCCGCCCGGATCCTCCAAGCGAAATCACGTCATTGATATTTTTAGACCCAGCGCCCCCCGGCGGCCGCCCGCCCGCTGCCAAAGACGGGGGGGGGCGGGCTGGCGCGGCGGGCTGGCGCGGGGCCGGGTGTTCTTGACTCACTGCACGTACGTGTTGACAGCGCCTTGACGTTGTGGAGTACGTCGTCCGAACAGCTGAGTGACCAGACCCCGGTTGGTGAGAGACCTTTCCACCATGATGTTATTCCTCAAAATTTAGCAATCTTCATTAAAGCATCTATCGTGCCATTTAGTCTCGGAGAATAAGCTCGGCCTTCCGGAGTGATGTAGCAAAGAGTCACACCATCCAGGCACCTGCAATCCATCAGGTAGCATGCTTTAGTCAAGCCAGCTTGCTGCTGGGCTTGCAAACGGACACGAACAACATCAAAGGGGGTGGTGAGCAAAGAGGTTATCAGCGCTCCAGTACACGATGACTGTATCTGTTGCAGGGAAGTATATGGGCTCAGCGTCTAGCAGTTTCAGGTTCCATAAACCTACGCTAGAGTAACCTAAAGGTCAAAAGGTGACAAAATTATTGTTATGCGCAACGCAACAGTGACTAGCTAGAGACGTCGCCGAACGGCAGGATCAAGGTATTAGTTTCATGGCTGAGGGGGGACCCCAAAACGCCCCCTGATCCCAGCAAATTTATAGCTAGAGAAGCTGGGGCGATTATGTAATAATAAATTATATAACGCGGGTTCACTGTGCGCACTATAGGGTCTATGATCGACGACATACAAGTCGGTCATGCATGTTGGTGCCCTTCCCCAGAAAATATGTGATTCTATTCCAGCTTTTGAGTTTTCGACCACGGGGAGCCCCGACGGCCTTGGATCACCTCCTATAGGGCTCTGCCCGGTGCACGAGTCCTGCTCTGCGTGAGGTGGCGAGGTCGCCACATGAGATGGATAACGTATCCCGACAGCGAAACGAAAACAACGCTATAAGTATAGGGCGTTATAGTTACCGTTACTAGAATCTGGTGGTAGGTAGCGTGCCATAAAAGTATGATGCGTATTGGGAATACCACTACTCATCCTCCTCATTAGCAGTACGTGTGCGAGATGTAAGTAGCATGTGGGGCCTGTCAGTTGTCCAGCGTAGCACGCTCGGTCACTTTCCACTCAGTGGAAGTTCTCACCGAGTCAGTTGGCGGGGTGCTTCATTTGCTTGTCGTGTGAGTCAGTATGTGACAAGTCACACCTGAACTACTATGTTAGGACAGGAGCTGTGGCTTCGTAAGGCGCAAGTGACATATGCTGTGGTAAGCGTGAAAAGCCCCATTCTTTGGTGCCACCTCCTATTGAGAATGCAACACACCAGGGGCAAACATATAGGATGGTGTGGCAGCTCGCGAGATCATTTTTCACAATCGTTTTACCCATGCTTTGTTTATGCCATCCCTATATTCTCTCCTCCTTTTAAAAATTAGCAGGATTTTTTATTTGAGGATAATTGCTAAGCTGTGAGAGTTTCTCTGGGAAAGAATTTTTAGGGTTTCGTGTGTCTAGAAAGTTGGAGGAAAGCATGGTTTGTGTTAGGTTGTGAGTTATGAGTGGACGATTTTCCTATTGCTTGTTCAAGGTTATAATCTAAGTATCTGGGAGTTTGAAAGCCTACATAAGGATCTAACTCTCCCAGTCTTTGCGTGTGCTGAAGAGCTGCAGTGTTACCTGGGGCTTAGTATGTTTAGGGTGTCTACGCAGGCACTGCCATTACATCTTGTATGTTGGCTTAGCTTGCCACGTGGACTGTGCTCTGCCTGCTAATTATAAATCTTGGCATTCTTTGGTCAGCGGAGGAAGATCTCTACCTGTAACAACGTAGATCTGTTGTCTGTGAGCAGTCTCCAATTGTAAAACCCCCACACGGAAATGCGCGACAGAGGTGTTTACTAGAGTAATGAAAAGGCTTTGATGCTCGATTAAAGGAATGTAACAGACTATTATTTAGAAATGATGGAAAGATTTTTATCTGAATTTAGCCCCGATATACTGCCAAATCCTCTTAGGACTGTACTGAGAACTACTGCACCAGGAGAACAGGCTTTCAGATAATGCAAAGCGCGTAATTTTAACACATGCATACTTCGACTCGAAGTTTGCCCATTATTGTATGTATGAATAGGAGTCGTAATAATATGTTGATATTTCCTAGCGATATTGTCCTATGTATAACAGGGAAGGTACGTATAACCTGTGCACAAAAATTCATCATGATGATACTTAACCCTCAATTTATTGAAAGAACATCTCTTCAATTTGAAGGTAGTTTTATAATGTATGTTGTACTAATGGGACTATCCCATAATGTGCAGATGAACAGTGTCTGTACTCTCCATCTGCCATGTGCAAGATATTTTTAAGGCATTAGGCCTAAACTATTATGGAACAGCACACGCATAGTGTTATTTATTGCTTGTCAGATGACTTCTGAGGTGTAGAAAACTGTATATATAATCGGGAAAGCATATACACTTTAAGTGTACATTAAATTCGCTTTTGTGATGACTAGTCTGCTGTGTTTCAACACTCGTTGCCTATAATATGTGAAGGTGCGGTCTGAAGAGAGGACACAGCGCTACAGAACTGTGGTAACTTACTGCGAAGCCAGAACCGTGATGGTTGCATGCGTCAATGACGTATGTGACATCAGAGCTTTGCCACACAACAGACACTTGACGCAACGGCCTCTGTTCATCACTTGCAAACCGTGAGCAATAGACCGCAGTCGTTCTGCGCAGCTTTTAGCACGCAAAACTGTCACCACAAATAATTATTTAGTAATACTCTTCGACTGATGCGTCGTTTTAATGTGTCTTGCAATTGCAGTGATGTACTATATATGCACATTACGTGTTATTGCATCATCCTCAGTGAACACACACTAGACGACTTGAGCTCAGCTAAAATTCCCAGCTGCTATTCAGCTGATGTATATCATTTTTTCTGTTTTGATTTACAATCCTTTTACAGTTTTCATCAAAGCAAATGCTATGCAAATGCCAAAAGATGTGAGAAGGAGGAAAAGGCTGAGAAGTGAAATTAAAAAAAAGTAAGTGCATCGCACTTACATGCTGGTTTCGGACCCCACCCGACTCTATTCTGTCGCAATGTGTGTGAGTGCAGCTTAGCGTATGTTTTATTTACGACTGAGGGTCAAAGCAACACAGGGTTCTGCTGCCACAGGATTATTTAGTTGATGGTGTTGTAGGAAAACACAGTCCTATGCGCGCGTAAATGCGCATCTTGCGCGCGAAATAATTACGCTGTACGCGTGTCTTTTCGCGCTTCGTTGACTGCACGACGCCTTTTGGTTGCATGTGTATACTAGTGTGGGCCTGCGCAGACGAACGCCTAGATTCGTTTCTTCGTAGTCGTTGTATAGCAAAGGCTTCAATGTGTCATCTCTAGAGCCGCATAGGTGGAGGGACACGTGTTCCATGGCAGATATTCATTCATCGCTCTAGATGTTGCGTACTATACGGGCGGCAGGCACCACGCACCCAGCCCTTTTTCTTTAGATTGTGTTCGGGAGACTTTCAGCGGTGGTAACGGGCTTATAACGGACTCCGACCAGCATAGCTGAAACCCTTGCAAAACAACGTCCACTGCACCCATGAGCTCTTTCCCCCCTAAGAGCAAGGTGAGCAGCCCTGGGTGAGATTCTAACCACGACATCTCTGCAGTATAGGCAGGTACTCAGCTCCACGCTGTTGGCATCGCTTACATGGGCCGCCTCTAGTAGCCTGTCTAGTACCAGTGTGCATATTCAGCATGGCACCAACCGAGAAACAAGCTTCCTAGGTAGGCGCGAACCCTCTACTTACGATGTGCTCTACTCTATGAGCCTACCAGCTGACATCTCGCAGCCGTTGGCCAGGAAGGTCTGCAATACAGCAACAACACAAAGCAATGGCAAAGACACAAAAACCCCGAATCAAACTGTGCTACAGGCACAAATTTGTAGTACCAGTATAGGCAATACGCACAAGACATCATTCACACTAATCTTTGAAAATGTACAGCTGTCTGTTGTATAAATGATGTGAGGAAACGCCACTTACTTACAGACCAATACGAGTAGGAGCGCGTACAGACAGTGACAGGCCTGCAAAACCACAACATTCTGACGCACTCCACGTAGCAACTTACCGCAGACTGAGAGAGTCTATGCTTAGTAAGCATGGCTGCAAGTTGTCCACCCACAATTACCTGCTAGTGCATGCAATAGGTGCACAATGATGTCCGCAATGCTGTGATTTGTTGTGTGCAGAATCTGCGCGTAGTGACATGGCAACATTTCTGTGGAATTGTGCTCTAAACTGTATTATTGCTCATGCACGAGTGACCAGCGTCATTCCATGCTTACTGCGTACGACCTTGGTCAAACCGTGTGCATGCAGTTTTGTAAGTGGTAGTTATGGTGTGTGACGGTTGTGTGTGTTTTTGTTTACACCTAGATGGCATATTAATAATTACCATCAAGGCTTTTTCTAGCAGCTCAGAGGCACATAAGATCCTTACGTAGATTGCTTTCAAACTGCAAGTCTAGAGTGTATAACTACTAGAGCTAGAGCAATGCCATGCGTTATGACTATGTACACATGCACGAACGTGCTCACCAAGGCACCAGCACGATCTGGCATGGCTGCGTTTATCGCAGTACTCAGAGTGCACCAAGGGACATAGTCCCTGCTACATTGTCCTGCCATGCTTTCAGGAGATCAGGGGCGGAACACATGCGCATTTGATCATAGAATTGGACTACTATGGACAATGTATTTCATTATGTGCTGAGTTCGCCTAGTGAGTGCTATGTATTTTGGCACCATCTGTTGTGGTTCAATGGCCAAAAAATGTGTTTGACTCCTTTTAAGGAGTTGAAATACTCCCTTCCACTCTTTGCTTTTGCGCATTTCAGTTTACAGACCCTAACAGGTCACTTTAATTATTAACTCTTGGTGCGCATGCTCTAGAGGGGTTTACAGTACTTGGTTTCTAGTCTCGCATCTCACACTATGACACCGCAACAAGGGACACTAGCTCTTGGAGTATGTAAAGACATGAAGCCGTGTCTCTAGTAGGGCTTCCCTGAAGAGTTAGATAACACTTTGTTTACTGTTACAAGGTCCACCACTTTTGAATCTACAACTGACATGCGTTTACCTGTGATACACGCGTGAGCTTAGCAGTATAGAAAACTGCATGCAGTAGCGATAGGTCGCAATGCGTGCGTAACCGCCTAGATGGCCCAGCAGCCTAAGGTGATAAAAAACCGAGTGCTAGTACTGATGGTCCGATTTGATCTTGCTAGTAGGTTGTTATATTCATGCAATTTTTTGAGCTAGCTACATTCATGCAGCAAATTGCAGGTTTGCTAATATTCTTGTGCTGCACAAGCTACATGTATTTGCTACACTACAAGCTTAAATTATTGCTTAAGTATCCCTGGTTCTGCGCCAGGGCTTTCATAAACGTGTCCTCATTCTTGCAACATTACTAACGTTTTTTTTTATTAAGGCATTGCAGAAGGAAATATAGAAGGGTCGAGAATTCTGCTGAAATTCCATTCGTCAGAAAAATCAGGTTATTATAAATATATTCCGTGCTTAATAGAGATTTGGTTGGTCAATAATTTTAGCTTTGGCTACAGACAGGCTGCGTAATGTACTTTACATTAAAAGTTTAATGAAAGGTATCAGCCGACCACACTACTTTCTCCGCAGCCTTGAAATAATTGTGGCAGCACTACAGACAGTACTTTATTGTGCGCTGAAAAAGTTTCAAGCAGTCCTTTCACACAAATGACTCTACTTCAATGGAGCTGTTCATGCCGTGTTGAACAACCTGAGTCACTTAATCAGTGATAGTTCTAACTATTCAACACACCAAAGGTTATCCTGGTTATCATCACATTTATTTTCCATTCTAGCAACACTCACCTGTTGACCGATATCCTTCCTTACTTACAAGTCATTTCAATGGCAATGCATGGATTTTTCCTCAGTCAATGATTGTCTGCAAGCTATAATTCGGGGTTTTAAAAATTCACCCAGCCAAGGCTTACAACATTTTTGAGTGATATTCCCAGCAGCCCAGGTGAATGCTTTTTGTTTCAAGGATCGACACATTACCGACAGTTCTTAGCACGTGATCAGTTTTAAATGACCACAGATACCTTCATTTAGAAATCTGAATTCACGTTTCCCTGACAAACATTCGCTCAGTATTTTGCCATCTTTTATCCCCCAAGGTTACATTCGGAAGCAGATCCAACTGCATAATATGTGACCGGCTCTGAGAAACGACCCTTATGACGCAAAAACCGCAAAGTCTATTTGTACACTAGACCGAAAGTCCTATTAATACTCTATAGTTTGCCGTTTGTTTCAGGGGCGTAGCCCGTTCCGTTGCGAAGTTATGAGCACAAGCGCAATGCCATTCCGCTGCATCTAACGTGAAAAATCGCGTCTAAAGTTGAACTTCCGGTGTCAAATTTCAACCTCCGTATTCTCGTAACAAGTCCGTGTTACAACATTGCGCGCATGCGTGCATCCGGCCGCATTCATTGTACGCCGCTAGGTAAACGTAGTAAAGGGTTCCCGTAAAAGGTTTCCCGTAAAGGGTTTGATTATTCTCGTGTCACGTTTCCTTGTAATTCCGCGTACGACGGCACGAGTAACGGTATATACTTGCCTGATACACAGGGCCATAACTACGGAATGGAGCGGAGTTAGTGCGTCTAACTTGCGCAGATTATAGACGATAGACAGAGCTACTAGAATACGGGGGATAACGGGAATCGGTGAATTACGTAGTTCGTCGTAAAACTGCCGCTACTACAACAATACTACCGTGCGTGATAAGGGTCGTTTTCTCAGAGCCTATCACATATGGTGAAACAGAGCTAGATGTATATACTTGTCATTATGGATGGGACACTGAAGGTTTCTGCGGGTGGTGCTATGATACCACCAGTGATTGACATGGACCAGTCTAAGGATGAATCAGTTGTATTTAAGCCAGGAGCGAATGGTTCGTCGCCATTATGCGTAGTGGCCTTCTCTGCCTCCTACGGTGTGCGCAGGCATAATAGAGCCTTTTCGAAAAAATGGGTAGCCCCTGCATGACAAAGGTCAACGAATGCCTAATACTCAGAACGTGGCGACACCCTTTTTTCTAACTGGCTCTGATACGCCTGCGCGTACCGTAGAAGGCAGAAAAATGCTACTGTGCATAATGGAGACGAACCGTTCACTCCGGTGAAAAATGTATGGAGGAGGAATGTCAATATGCTAATGACTTGTAAAGCAAGGAGTTAAAAATCCGTGAACGATACCAAAAATTCACTATAATTCACGAGCATCTTAGCCATGCTATTGCTAAAATATCGACACTCACGCAATTTAGGCGAACCTTAATGAAGGTCGCCCGTCACCGGAGGTACTTGACTATTAAACTTCATGGCTTTAACTATGCCAAGCAGCTAGAAAAATCAAGAAATTCCAGCGTGTCCTGTTCCTTATACAATGTAGCCGACTTGCCAGATCATGGAACAGGACATGCACTGTAGGGTGTGTGTGCGAATTGTATTTAATGCACAGTTTTCTCAGTCCTATAAAAATGTATGAGACCCGAAGTCATATTAATGAAGCATTTTGTCGGTGAACTATCAAAGCTTTAGCAATTTGCCCCTGCCTTGGCTCTTGAGTCAATAGCGCTTAAAGCTGCCACAGTCTTCTCAATCCTCCTGCAAAACCACAAAAACCCTCCAAAGCCAAGGAACATGTCGCCTGTCTTGTGAGGAGACTAAGATCCTGAAAGAAGGCAATCTGAACGACTTGCTACTAAAGGGCAGAGCAATTGATGGCTGGCTACCAAAAATCTTCACATCAAAATAGTCATGCAGAGAATATCGCCTGGTCTTTCACCGACTTGAAGTTAGATGGAAAATGCAAGGCTGCCCTGGATCTTCTCTCAAACACTGGCGAAGGTTGCATCTTGCACCTAGATGACTACAAGCACCACAGACTCTCTAACAGTCAGAGATGTGCTGCTCAGTAAGCATCCAACAAGCCAGACGGCCAGTGCTAACTACATCCTTCAACCCAAAGGGTTGACTCCTGGCTATCCATTGTGTGTAACAATAGCAAAGACTCAACCACATGCAGCCTACTCAGCTATCATCAACAGTCTCTGAAGAAAGTGGGCCTACCTATGCCGTATGCCGTACAGTTCCCACTATAAGCAACCTCTTGAAGCCTCTCAACGACATCCTGCTAACCAAACTCATTCCAACACTTACAGGAAGGCCCCCACCTGGTGACTCGGAGCATGCTCTGTTCGCCTTGCAGCGAGAATGGGTGGGTTGGGAATAACAATCCTTTCCATGCAAGACGAGGCCTACGTGTACAAAGTTATTGCCGAGCAATTGGAATCCAAGGCCATTGTTAGAAATAAACAACAAGGAAAAATCGCTCAAAGGCAGCCCGTGATCTGTTAGAACTCCTACCAGACAACCTGCAAGAGGTCGGTGAAACTAGCAAGTGAGAAGGGATCCTCCACTTGGCTCCACCTGTGGCGGTTGGTGCTTTGTATTTGCAGTCGGGTGGAATCACTCTTTTTTGTTGTGACAGTATTCATTTTCACATTGCACTCTGCTCGTAAGTGAGTCCTCATCGCCTATGTCACCCGGTGCAGGTTGTACGGGTTGTTACGCACAGGACCTTTTCGCAGCTTGCTTAATCCGTGGTGGTCATGCACTACATTTCGAGGCGTACTGCGCTCGCAAGTGTTGTCCGGCACTGCGAGTGCTGGAACCGTATTTAATGCGATGCTTAAAACTGAAGTTAGGCTCTTTTCCCTGCAGGCCATCTGTCCTTTTTGGGTATACACGCTTGCCCCTGATGCAGGGTACTACCCTATGGTGGGTTGTTAAAGTCTATGGATTCTTTGACCTGAAGTCAATGGATCTGGAGGAGAAGCGGTGGCCCTCTTTGATTCTGTTGTATTAGTTTGTGAACTATCAGAGCTTTATAGGTGGCTGGTATTCATGGACCCAAGTTGAACGTCAGTTGAACAACTTGGAGTGCCCCCAAGACCAAACAATGGAAGAAGCAATGCGTGGAGTCAGTGACAACACTAACTGTTCATGAGGGGTATATATATTACTGTTTTTTCGAGTCTTAGTTGTATTTGTGGCCAATGAAGACGCTTTAGTGCTGATTAAACAGTAAGCATTGCACAGTGTTCCGCAGTAGAACTGCGGTAGCTGCAATGACTGTTAGTTTGAGTCAGAGCATGTATCCGTACGTTAAGTCGGAAACTGAGGCTTTTTACCAGGGTAGCGTGAGTGGCGAGAGCTCATGCTACAGCCATTGAGACAGTCTGGCTATGAGGATACACTTACAAAAGGACGCTCGAATCATATACGATCATAGTCATAGTAAATTGGTCGTTAATGACATAAAATTTCAAGCACATCTGACGTCCATACTACGATCGAATCGTAATAGCTTTGTATGTAGTGCCATAGCTAATTCGAATCGACCAATAGATTGTTAGTACGAGGTTCTTGATTTCTCATATGAAACCTCGTGAGCTACAAAAGAGTAACATGAACAACTGATATGAACCCTTGTTTTTCTGTTGATTTTTAACAAGTCAACAGCATTTCATGAAGAAATGTTATCCCGCAACACATGATCTGTACAAAATGTTGATCAAAATAACTGATATGTTGATTTTCTTTTTATGATAAAACAAACTCCAGACGTAGAGGCACATGCACCGTGCATTTCACCATCCCATTGCTTCTCTTGGCTAGGTAAGCAAGTATACAGTGACATGGAGATAAATAAAACAGATGGTGTGAATGGAGATGAACAGTTTCACTTGGAGAAGTTTATAACTACGGAGCTGCATGAATGAAAGTTGAATACACCCGGCATACTGGACATATTGTACTGCGCGTTCGCGCACTGTATTTGAGGTGGGCGCGGCAGGCACGCCTCTTCTTGAATGTCGTACACGTGGCTGATTACACTAAATAGGTCGTCTAGGTCGACATCTAGGTAGCCCTCGCTGGAGTCTCCGCAAAATTCTACTGCGTCCGGGTGCAGCAAGTCGCTCAGTTCCATCTCTTTTCCGAACTGTTTGTGCGTCTGTTTTTCGCGAGTCGTTTGAAAATCTGCCATGGAAACGTAGCTTTCGCGCGCTCATGCTCTGCACTAAACAGGTTAGACGCTGGAACGCTCTGGACCTACGTAAATTCAGAAACCCTCGGGCAATGTAGTGCCCTCGCTGCGCTCGGGACACCACAGCTCCGCCCTCGGGTTTCTGAATTTACGTAGGTCCCTCGCTTCCAGCGTCTAACCTAGCATGTCGTTTTGTTTTTCCTTTTCTTTCCCGTTGTATGTTGCCAGGCCAGCCTACGTGTTTCTACCTTAGTGGTTAGTGGGCTGGCGCCTCGAGTTGTCTTTGTTTCGTAACCAGTACTTATGTGTGCAGCGGAGTACTCGCCCAGACCTGCCTGCATGCGCTTTGCAGATAAGGGTATAGTGACGATTAGCGATTTCTTTGTAGCTCTGCCTCGACAGCTATTACTCTTCTAAGACGACAGCGCACACCAGATTGCTCGTTGCAGTGAGAGCTAAATATTGTATGCAATTTGTCATAGGTGCTCTCTGTTCTCCTTGACATATTTTCTGCGTGTCACGCACCAAAACGGGGCTTCCGTCGGATGCAGCCTCGGCAATGATGTTATTTGTTAGCACACAGAAGAAGAAACACGCAGACCCTGTTCTGTTATACTCTGATGACTGACGAGATCACACCCCAAGTCTTATTATCACGTACAAAGTACGTGTGCTGTCATACTATGTATAATTTGTCTTGTATTTGGGGGTGATCAAAAGGCATCGACCAGGCACATGGTGCTCCGTATGATCGAGGCACACATGGAGACTTAAACGGCGCTGGTACAGTCTGAGACCAACTTAGCAGGGAGCATGCCGCACGGTTGGCCTTGCGCGCCCACTTGGTTGTATGCCGACTTACCGCAGACAATAGAGTAGGCGTCGCTGTACTTCGGGGTGCCGGCCTGATTGTCGGTGTAAAAATATCACTGCACATTCTATCCCATATGGTATACTTTCGTGAACTGCTGCCGATTATTCACGCGTAGCCTTGAGTCGAATCACGGCACCAATTTACTGGCCCGGTGGACGCACCCACAACGGACGAAATAGCATTTGAACACATTATGTGCAATATGAACTCCATCCCGCTTTAAGGCACTTTGACGCGGGCGGTCCTAAAAGTGTAATTCGTATTGAATGAGGTAAGTGTGGTATGTGCTGCCACGCCTGTTCCACCTGGCATTTTACATGAAAAAGACAGAAGGCTAGTTCTAAACAGCAAGACAGACTTATACCTGGGAGAGCTTGACACGTATTAGTTAACGTATAGGCGGCGAGGCAGTACAGGAGATACTCCGAGGCTGTTAACTATACCGGACGAGGGAATAGCACTGTCTCTTGCCTTATGGCATGGGAAGATGACTTTGTGCAAGAATATCGAAGTAGGTTATCTTTAAGGTACCCCTAGACACCATTTGCAGTGATATCAAGGCGGGCACCTGCCTGTGAGTTGGCTGTGGACCACATTAATTCTTCATCAGTCACAGGCCAAAGCTGCAGCTCAATGCACCGTCATTGTACACTTCTGTGAGGAGGATAGCTGTCAGGTCCCGTATCTGCTCATTGAGCCAGACCGATGGGAAGCCACCTTTGGCACAGGACTGAGCGTGTTGAACTACAAAAGGGGCACCGCAGACGTAGTCTTTCTGATGTCCAACAATATCACAGTGCCAGGACATCGCAGAAAGCTCCTTTGTGCAGAGCAAAGCCATGCTCTGAAAGTGGCAGGACAGTGAGCCAAGTGGAGGATCCCTTCTCACTTGCTAGTTTCACCGACCTCTGCAGGTTGTCTGGTAGGAGTTCTAACAGATCACGGGCTGCCTTTGAGCGATTTTCCTTGTTTTTATTTCTAACAATGGCCTTGGATTCCAATTGCTCGGCAATAACTTTGTACACGTAGGCCTCGTCTTGCATGGAAAGGATTGTTATTCCCAACCCACCCATTCTCGCTGGCAAGGCGAACAGAGCATGCTCCGAGTCACCAGGTGGGGGCCTTCCTGTAAGTGTTGGAATGAGTTTGGTTAGCAGGATGTCGTTGAGAGGCTTCAAGAGGTTGCTTATAGTGGGAACTGTACGGCATACGGCATAGGTAGGCCCACTTTCTTCAGAGACTGTTGATGATAGCTGAGTAGGCTGCATGTGGTTGAGTCTTTGCTATTGTTACACACAATGGATAGCCAGGAGTCAACCCTTTGGGTTGAAGGATGTAGTTAGCACTGGCCGTCTGGCTTGTTGGATGCTTACTGAGCAGCACATCTCTGACTGTTAGAGAGTCTGTGGTGCTTGTAGTCATCTAGGTGCAAGATGCAACCTTCGCCAGTGTTTGAGAGAAGATCCAGGGCAGCCTTGCATTTTCCATCTAACTTCAAGTCGGTGAAAGACCAGGCGATATTCTCTGCATGACTATTTTGATGTGAAGATTTTTGGTAGCCAGCCATCAATTGCTCTGCCCTTTAGTAGCAAGTCGTTCAGATTGCCTTCTTTCAGGATCTTAGTCTCCTCACAAGACAGGCGACATGTTCCTTGGCTTTGGAGGGTTTTTGTGGTTTTGCAGGAGGATTGAGAAGACTGTGGCAGCTTTAAGCGCTATTGACTCAAGAGCCAAGGCAGGGGCAAATTGCTAAAGCTTTGATAGTTCACCGACAAAATGCTTCATTAATATGACTTCGGGTCTCATACATTTTTATAGGACTGAGAAAACTGTGCATTAAATACAATTCGCACACACACCCTACAGTGCATGTCCTGTTCCATGATCTGGCAAGTCGGCTACATTGTATAAGGAACAGGACACGCTGGAATTTCTTGATTTTTCTAGCTGCTTGGCATAGTTAAAGCCATGAAGTTTAATAGTCAAGTACCTCCGGTGACGGGCGACCTTCATTAAGGTTCGCCTAAATTGCGTGAGTGTCGATATTTTAGCAATAGCATGGCTAAGATGCTCGTGAATTATAGTGAATTTTTGGTATCGTTCACGGATTTTTAACTCCTTGCTTTACAAGTCATTAGCATATTGACATTCCTCCTCCATACATTTTTCACCGGAGTGAACGGTTCGTCTCCATTATGCACAGTAGCATTTTTCTGCCTTCTACGGTACGCGCAGGCGTATCAGAGCCAGTTAGAAAAAAGGGTGTCGCCACGTTCTGAGTATTAGGCATTCGTTGACCTTTGTCATGCAGGGGCTACCCATTTTTTCGAAAAGGCTCTATTATGCCTGCGCACACCGTAGGAGGCAGAGAAGGCCACTACGCATAATGGCGACGAACCATTCGCTCCTGGCTTAAATACAACTGATTCATCCCTTAGACTGGTCCATGTCAATCACTGGTGGTATCATAGCACCACCCGCAGAAACCTTCAGTGTCCCATCCATAATGACAAGTATATACATCTAGCTCTGTTTCACCATATGTGATAGGCTCTGAGAAAACGACCCTTATCACGCACGTAGTATTGTTGTAGTAGCGGCAGTTTTACGACGAACTACGTAATTCACCGATTCCCGTTATCCCCCGTATTCTAGTAGCTCTGTCTATCGTCTATAATCTGCGCAAGTTAGACGCACTAACTCCGCTCCATTCCGTAGTTATGGCCCTGTGTATCAGGCAAGTATATACCGTTACTCGTGCCGTCGTACGCGGAATTACAAGGAAACGTGACACGAGAATAATCAAACCCTTTACGGGAAACCTTTTACGGGAACCCTTTACTACGTTTACCTAGCGGCGTACAATGAATGCGGCCGGATGCACGCATGCGCGCAATGTTGTAACACGGACTTGTTACGAGAA
The DNA here is from genome assembly GCA_030341885.1 of Geodia barretti. Lineage (NCBI taxonomy): Eukaryota > Metazoa > Porifera > Demospongiae > Tetractinellida > Geodiidae > Geodia > Geodia barretti. The sequence continues at coordinate 45,791 of CASHTH010001691.1, forward strand.
TACGGAGGTTGAAATTTGACACCGGAAGTTCAACTTTAGACGCGATTTTTCACGTTAGATGCAGCGGAATGGCATTGCGCTTGTGCTCATAACTTCGCAACGGAACGGGCTACGCCCCTGAAACAAACGGCAAACTATAGAGTATTAATAGGACTTTCGGTCTAGTGTACAAATAGACTTTGCGGTTTTTGCGTCATAAGGGTCGTTTTCTCAGAGCCGGTCACATATTATGCAGTTGGATCTGCTTCCGAATGTAACCTTGGGGGATAAAAGATGGCAAAATAACTGAGCGAATGTTTGTCAGGGAAACGTGAATTCAGATTTTCTAAATGAAGGTATCTGTGGTCATTTAAAACTGATCACGTTGCTAAGAACTGTCGGTAATGTGTCGATCCTTGAAACAAAAAGCATTCACCTGGGCTGCTGGGAATATCACTCAAAAATGTTGTAAGCCTTGGCCTGGGTGAATTTTTAAAACCCCGAATTATAGCTTGCAGACAATCATTGACTGAGGAAAAATCCATGCATTGCCATTGAAATGACTTGTAAGTAAGGGAAGGATATCGGTCAACAGGTGAGTTGTTGCTAGAATGGAAAATAATGTGATGATAACCAGGATACCCTTTGGTGTTGAATCAGTAGAACTATCACTGATTAAGTGACTCTAGGTTGTTCAACACGGCATGAACAGCTCCATTGAAGTAGAGTCACTTTGTGTGAAAGACCTGCTGAAACTTTTTCAGCGCACAATAAAGTACTGTCTGTAAGTGCTGCAATCTATTTCAAGGCTGCGGAGAATAGTAGTGTGGTCGGCTGATACCTTTCATTAAAACTTTTAATGTAAAGTACATTATCAGCAGCCTGTCTGCTAGCCAAAGCTAAAATTATTGACCAACCAAAGTTCTCTATTAAGCACGGAATATTATTATATATATATACCTGATTTTTCTGACGAATGGAATTTTCAGCATGAATTCTCGACCCTTCTATATTTCCCTTCTGCAATGCCTTAATAAAAAAAAACGTTAGTAATGTTGCATGAATGAGGACACTTATATGAAAGCCCTGGCGCAGAACCAGGGATACTTAAGCAATAATTTAAGCTTGTAGTGTAGCAAATACATGTAGCTTGTGCAGGCACAAGAATATTAGCAAACCTGCAATTTGCTGCATGAATGTAGCTAGCTCTAAAAATTGCATGAATAAACCTACTAGCAAGAATCAAACTCGGACCATCAGTACTGCACTCGGTTTTATCACCTTAGGCTGCTGGGCCATCTAGGCGGTACGCACGCATTGCGATCATTCCGCTACTGCATGCATGTTTTTCTATCCTTGCAAGCTCACGCGTGTATCACAGGTACACGCATGTCAGTTGTAGATTCAAAGTGGTGGACCTTGTAACAGTAAACAAAGTGTTATCTAACTCTTCAGGGAAGCCCTACTAGAGACACCGGCTTTCATGTCTTTACCATACTCCAAGAGCTAGTGTCCCTTGTTGCGTGTCATAGTGTGAGATGCGAGACTAGAAACCAAGTACTGTAAACCCCTCTAGAGCATGCGCACCAAGAGTTAATAATTAAAGTGACCTGTTAGGGTTCTGTAACTGAAATGCGCAAAAGCAAAGAGTTGGAAGGGAGTATTCAACTCCTTAAAAGGAGTCAACACATTTTTGCCATTGACCACAACAGATGGTGCCAAAAATACATACTCACTAGGCTCAGCAACATAATGAAATACATTGTCCATAGTAGTCCAATTATATTGGGGTCAAACTCCGCTGAAAAGCATTTTCAGGGGACAAATGTAGCAGGGACTATGTCCCCTTGGTGCACTCTGGCGACAGCCCTGCAGACGTGCTGATGCCTTGGTGAGCAATTTCGTGCCTGTGTACAGTCAACGCATGCATTTCTCAGCTCTAGTATATACATCTAACTTTCAAGTTTGAAAGCAATCTACTGTAAGGTCTGCCTCTGAGTGCTAGAAAAAGCCTTTGAGGTAATTATGCCATCTAGGTGAACAAAAACACACAGTCACACCAACTATACAACTGCATGCCACGGTTGTACCAAGGTCGTTACGCAGTTAAGCAGGAATGACCGCGGTCACTGCATGCAATATACAGTTTAGAGCACCATTCCACAGAAATGTTGCCATGTCATAGCGCAGTTATGCACGAACAAACAGTTGCGGAAAACATTTGTGCAATATTGCATGCATAAGCAGGTAATTGTGGGTGGACAACTCTGCCATGTATTACTAAGCATAGACTCTCCAGTCTGCGTAAGTTGGCACTGGAGTGCGCAGAAGTTGTGGTTTTTGCAGCCGTCACTGTCTGTACGCGCTTTTACTCGTATTGGTCTGTAAGTGCATTTACTCACATCATTTTACACACACCTGTACATTTTAAAAAGAAGTTTGATGTGTCTGTGTGTTTGCCTATTACTGGTATATTTGTGCCGTAGCACAGTTTTGGGGTTTTTGTCTTTGCCTTTCTTTGTGTTGCTGTATTGCAGACTTCCTGCCCAACTGCTGAGCTGCCTGGTAGGCTCAGAGGTAGAGCACTCGTAAGTGAGGGTTCGCGCCCTACCTAGGAAGCTTGTTTTTTCTTCGGTGCCATTGATATGCACCTGGTACTACAGGCTACAAGGCGGCCCATGAGCGATGCCAACAGCTGTAGCTGAGTACCTGCCTATACTGCAAGAGTGTCGTGGGTTAGAATCCCACCCAGGGCTGCTCACCCTTGCTCTTTAGGGGGGAAAGAGTTCTCCTGGGTGCAGTTGACTTGTTTGCAGGGTTCTGCCTATGCTGGTCGGCCGTATAAGCCCGACCACCGCTGAAAGTCTCCCGACCACTCCTAAATAAAAGGCTGGGCTGGTGCCTTCCGCCCGTATAGTACGCATCTAAGAGCGATGAATGAATATCTGCAATGGAAACGTGGCCTCCCTGCGGCTCTAAGATGACACTTGGCTTTCTAACACACGAAGAACGAATCTAGGCTTCGTCTGCGCGCCTACACTAGTATAAACATGCAAACAAAAAGGCGCGACACGAACGCGAAAAAGACCACGCGTACGCGTTAATTTCGCGCATGCGCATTTACGCGCGCATAGGACTGTTTTCCTAAACTCCACAACTAAAATAATCCTGGGCAGAACCCTGTGTTTGCTTTGACCTCGTCGTAAATAAAACATACGCTAAAGTGGCACTCACAAAACATTGCGAAAATAGAGTGGTGGGGTCCGAAACCAGGCATGTAAGTGCATCCTTACTTTTTTTAATTTCAACTTCTCAGCCTTTTCCTCCTTCTCACATCTTTTGGCATTTCTAGCCATTTGCTTTGATGAAAACTGTAAAAGGAGCAAAAATTATATAAACATGCTGAATAGCAGCTGAATTTTAGCTGACTTCAAGTGTCATAATGTGTGTTCACGAGGATGATGCAATAACACTTAAGGTTGCATATATAGTACACACTGAATGCAACACATTAAAACAAGCATCAGCGAAGAGTATTCTAAATAATTTATTTGTGGTGACAGTTTTTGGTCCTAAAAGGCTGCGCAGAACTAACTGGGCTTTGCTCACGGTTGCAAGTTATGAAACAGAGGCCGTTGGCAAGTTCTGTTGTGGCAAAGCTCTATGCACATACGTCTTGAGCATCAACCATCAACGTTTCTGGCTTCGCCGTAAGTTACCTACAGTTCTGTAGCGCTGTAGTCCTCTCTTCAGACCGCACCTTCACATATTATAGGCAACCGAGTGTTGAAACACAGCAGACTAGTCATCACAAAAGCGAATTTAATGTACACTTAAAGTGTATATGCTTTCCCGATTATATATACAGTTTTCTACACCTCAGAAGTCATCTGACAAGCAATAAATAACACTATGCGTGTGCTGTTCCATAATAGTTTAGCCTAATGCCTTAAAAATATCTTGCACATGGCAGATGGAGAGTAACAGACACTGTTCATCTGCACCATTATGGGGATAGTCCCCATTAGTACAACATACATTATAAAACTACCTTCAAATTGAAGAGATGTTCTTTTCAATAAATTGAGGGTTAAGTATCATCATGATGAATTTTTGTGCACAGGTTATACGTACCCTTCCTGTTATACATAGGACAATATCGCTAGGAAATATCAACATATTATTACGACTCCTATTCATACATACAATAATTGGGCAAACGGAGTCGAAGTATGCATGTGTTAAAATTACGCGCTTTGCATTATCTGAAAGCCTGTTCTCCTGGTGCAGTAGTTCTCAGTACAGTCCTAAGAGGATTTGGCAGTATATCGGGCTAAATTCAGAAAAAAATTCTTTCCATCATTTCTAAATAATAGTCTGTTACATTTCCTTTAATCGAGCATCAAAGCCTTTTCATTACTCTAGTAACACCTCTGCGCGCATTTCCGTGTGGGGTTTACAATTGGACTGCTCACAGACAACAGATCTACGTTTGTTACAGGTAGAGATCTCCCTCCGCTCGACCAAAGAATGCCAAGATTTATAATTAGCAGGCAGAGCACAGTCCACGGGGCAAAGCTAAAGCCAACATACAAGAGTTAATGGCAGTGCCTGCGTAGACACCCTAAACATACTAAGCCCCTAGGTAACACTGCAGCTCTTCAGGCACACGCAAAGACTGGGAGAGTTAGATCCTTATGTAGGCTTTCATAACTCCCAGATACTTAGATTATAACCTTGAACAAGCAATAGGAAAATCTTCCACTCATAACTCACAACCTAACACAAACCATGCTTTCCTCCAACTTTCTAGACACACGAAACCCTAAAAATTCTTTCCCAAGAAACTCTCACAGCTTAGCAATTATCCTCAAATAAAAAATCCTGCTAATTTTAAAAGGAGGAGAGAATATAGGGATGGCATAAACAAAGCATGGGTAAACAGATTGTGAAAATAATGATACTCGCGAGCCTGCCACACCATCCCTATATTTTTGCCTGGTGTGTCATTCTCAATAGGAGGAGGTGGCACCAAAGAATGGGGCTTTCCCACTCCTTACAACAGCATTGTCACTTGCCCTTACAAGCCACAGCTCCTGCCTAACATATTATGGTGACTGTCACACTGACTCACACACAAGCAAAATGACTCGGTAGAACTTCCACTGAGTGGGAAGTGACCGACGTGCTACGCTGACTGACAACTAGGCTACACTGCACTTACTATAGGAGAGGTATTGTACAACATCAACTTTTATGGCCTACACTACCACCACCGATCTATAACGTATACTTATACTTGTTTTCGCTGTGGATACTATCCATCTCTGTGGCGACCTCACGCAGCAGGACTCGTGCAGGGCAGGGTGATCCAAGGCCGGGCTCGAAAACTCAAAAGCTGGATAGTCACATGACATGCATGACCGAACTTGTATGTCGTCATCATGACCCTATAGGCAATAACGCGTATATTATTATTATAATCGCCCCAGCTTCTCTAGCTATAAATTTGCTGGGATCACGGGGCGTTTTGGGGTCCCCCCACTCAGCCATGAAACTAATACCTTGATCCTGCCGTTCGGCGACGTCTCTAGCTAGTCACTGTTGCGTTGCGCATAACAATAATGTTGTCACCTTTTGACCTTTAGGTTCACTCTAGCGTAGGTTTATGGAACCTGAAACTGCTACGACGCCTGAGCCTATATAACTTCCCTGCAACAGATACAGTCATCGTGTACTGGAGCGCTGATAACCTCTTTGCTCACCACCCCCTTTGATGTTGTTCGTGTCCGTTTGCAAGCCCAGCAGCAAGCTGCTTGACTAAAGCATGCTACCTGATGGATTGCAGGTGCCTGGATGGTGTGACTCTTTGCTACATCACTCCGGAAGGCCGAGCTTATTCTCCGAGACTAAATGGCACGATAGATGCTTTAATGAAGATTGCTAAATTTGAAGGAATAACATCATGGTGGAAAGGTCTCTCACCAACATTGTTGATGGCTGTTCCTGCTACAGTCATTTATTATACATTCTACGACCAACTGAAGGTCACTTTGGGATTTAAGTCACAACAAACTAACTTTCTAGCACCTGCGATTGCAGGATCCATTTCAAGGACTGTTGCTGTAGCCTGCGTTACTCCACTGGAGCTTTTACGTACCAAGATTCAGTCACAACAACACTATCGCTATCATCAACTGTGGCGTGTAATACATGCCTCTATTCACAATGATGGTCTCTTGAGCCTTTGGAGAGGGCTCTTTCCAACATTACTACGTGACGTACCCTTCTCTGTTTTTTACTGGATTAGCTATGAATTTCTAAAACATGAAATGGGCTCTCTTCAGCATTTCCACAACTCACAACTTGTACCTCTAATAGCTGGTGCAATTTCTGGAGCAACAGCAGCACTGGTGACAAATCCACTCGATGTTGTAAAAACCCATATTCAAGTGAGCCTAGGCACAAGACGCCTTTCACTGTTAGAAGTTGTAAGGGATGTTGTTTCAGAACATGGAATTTCTGGACTCTACACTGGCCTTGTACCGCGCATAGCTAAAATTGCTCCTGCTTGCGCAATTATGATTTCAACATATGAATCATTCAAGATATACTTCACAGAGAAAAACAGGGAAAAAACACTGCAATGATTGCATTTATTGCTATTGTATTATGTTTATGTGATGTAATACTACTACTGAGCTATTGCTGAAAATTGAATGTCATCATTGGTGTTGATGTATGGAATAAAGAACAAAATAACCTTTGGTCTTTGTTGCAGAAGCATTATATTCATCCTACTTTTTGGGCCCTTATACTTTCCACCTATTATTCTCTGCCAAGCAAAGGAGAGCACTGGTAATTTTGTTACATTCTTCAGCATACTATATGACGAGAGGTCAGAAAGAAGTAGTAATATTTGTAGGATTGACATGTTCACAGTGATATAGAAACCTCCAAGGACAGCAAGAAAAATGTAGGCATGAGGACCCAATTCTGCACACACACGGTGTTGCTCAAGTTCTGTATAACCCAACACCCACCAAACCTTCGTGACAACGCACAGGTTAAAAAATGAAAAGCTCATCCACATTGCATACCCTAGTCCAATGGCACCGTACATCAAGAAGAGCAGAAAATACGAATAATTTTTTAGGCCTGTGCAATTTCCCGTAAAGGGACAATGGTGGTCCATATATGCCACATTTTCTTGACAAATACTGCAGTAGTGATAACAAGGTGGTCTCCACTGCATACCATCTGAAGGAGTTACTGAACTATCCCCATCCTTGCTCGTATCATTAATTTTTGGCACACTACCTGGATGTACAAACACAGCCATGTAGTAATTAAAGACGAGGTTAACCCATATCCAAATTGCAAAGGCGAAGTGTGCAAGACCGCAGAAGGAAGAAAATGGCTGGTCTACAGTTCGCGGTAAGAACAAAAGTAAAAAATAACTCAAACCAACAACAAAAAAGGAACTCATAGCTACAACAAGAAGCACCTTCATACACCAATGTGTAGTACGTCGAAGCTTACACCCCGGTGAAAATGCACGAAGGATATCCACTAGTACAGGAATTTGCATCAGTCCGACGAGACCGATCACGCCAACAACAAAGATGTACATTTTTCTCGCTGACTGCAGCTCGCGATGACCCAGAATAGAGAGACAAGACAATTATATAGACGGGGTCTGGTCACTCAGCTGTTCGGACGACGTACTCCACAACGTCAAGGCGCTGGCAACACGTACGTGCAGTGAGTCAAGAACACCCGGCCCCGCGCCAGCCCGCCGCGCCAGCCCGCCCCCCCCCGTCTTTGGCAGCGGGCGGGCGGCCGCCGGGGGGCGCTGGGTCTAAAAATATCAATGACGTGATTTCGCTTGGGAGGATCCGGGCGGCGCGGCGCGCACGGATCGATCGGGAACGAACATTTGTGCGCATGCGTGAAAGAGGGAAGCCACACCCACCCAGCGCCAGCTATAATTATAGCTAGCTCTCTACACACAGCGCGCACTGTCGGTTTATAACCACCCCCGCGGAGGTCGACATAGTTAGCAGTAGTCCTGTCCCCAGTTGTTCCGACGACAAAAGCACGATCGAGAGTGCAGCAACCTTGAAGCCGAAGCAAAGAAGCGATCAGAGCGTTTGTTACGTGTTACTACGAATTCCAGTACGCGCTGCCGCTATTTTGCCTCCCCTCGATATCCCTCCTTCTTCCATCGTCACGCATGCGCACAAAAGTACGGTCTACGAAAGAACCCTTCAACCCGTGGTGGTGCAACCGTTTGTTTATCCTGGCTTGAGAGGTGGGCTATCTGGGGTCGTTGTTGTTTTTGATGGAAGACTTCTCGAGGGCGTGAAAGTTGCGAAGGGACAAGTGCGTTCGTAGGAAGTACGAGGAATCAGTTGGATACTCGGGCTCTTCAGACATTACTGAGTGTGTCAGGCAATCCAGGAACCTGACAAGACCTGAATGGAGAGAGGTAGGTTATTTTGTTAAATCGCTGTTTTTCTGCATCAGCGATGCGCGCAATAAACTAGAATGGTGTTTAGAAAAACGTGCGATGTGGAGGCGGCAGGCAGCACTGGGTGTCATCTCTCGATCTCTGCGCCTAGACACTTACGCGCCCCCGCGCGAAAGGAGGTCGATTGTGCTCAACCAGCATGTGTATGGGAATTTCGTTCTAATATGGCGCGATAGTCATGGATTGTAGCATAGATCTGCACTTGTGCCCAGAGCAACCACCACCTTTATGTCACATGATGTTTTAACTAGGTGCCAACGCCAGGATAATTTTTGCGTTTGCCATACCGGCACCAGGACTCGGAGAATTATCCTTACGGATCCTAGACATATTTCACGTGGTAACCCTCACGCATGCGCGCCGAGGGTTTATCATTAACATTTTGGTGAACCTTTTTCGACCACTGTGTGCCTATTAAGTAGTGGTGTGCATGCAGTAGAGTTCAATGACTGTGACACTCTCTATAAAATATAAGTTTTGAATAACGTAGTATTAAGACTGGCGAACGAATTCTGTAGAGAGATCAAAGCAGCATTGTAAAAACTGGTTAGTTGAGTGAACATTGAACTAAATATAGTCACGATTCAAAACTGAGGACCTGTCAGAGAGGGCATTTGCTACCAGTTTTACGTGCATAAGAAACGAATCATAACTGCACATCATACGATAGAGATTTAGGCTTGGAGTGAAATTTACACGAGCAAGAAATGTCAATTTTAAGATGTGACCATCATCCCATTGTACTAATCCATCACATGTTTGTCTGGCCAGCAGCCGTGCTTGCATAACAATGTAAATAGTCAACGGTCACAAGCTCAAAACGTCTGCTATGTTGTTGATCAGCACAAAATTCTCACCTGCCACCTACAGTAACATCATCTGTGTGCACTCCACAGCTACAGGTCTATCCCGCTGGATATGTCTAGACCCGGTAGCTAGCGAGTGTCCGACTGAAAATGACAAAGTTCTCAAGTGTGTCTTATAGCGCACCGGATTTGGTAATGTTAGCGCTTCGAGTCCCGGCGCTGGTACGGAAAACGTAAAAATTACGATCCCGGCACCAGTACTTTAGACACAGGGTATTTTTAAACCTAGCAATCTGATTGGGTTACCCGTTTTCCGAACATGCTGATTCAGCACAACCAAGACATTCGACCTTAAAGTTATTCCAGACCCTCTTTGGCGCAGGAGCACGTGAGGGTCTGGGCACAAGACTAGCACTGGTTGTAAAAAGAGGAGGTTGGACAAGATCACGTGAATCCACGTGAATTGCCAAGAATTCCAATTAATGTTAGAGGAATGTAGGAGTGGACCAGTTGCACGAGCGGCACAAAAATTGAACGTGACGTCACATCAGCAATGTATTGCGTTCTACGGAGAAAATGGAACCGTCCGTACTTAGAGCGGTGCAGCACGTAGCTTTTACGGTATGCTCTATTTATAAGTTACTTTTGCGATACAGTAACCGTACTATGTGTGAGAAAAAGAACGGACGCTAGTTCCTGCGCGGAGATCTGGGCTGAGAAAGGATAGTTGTTAGTATCATGACTGGAAATCGATGTGTTTTGTGTGGCTCTACACATGCAACAGACCCTGGAGCCTCTTTTCACCGTTCCCCCGGCTGAAAAATGGCGAGAGCGAGGTGGATTGCAAATCTACAGCTAGGTGCTGATGCTCCTCTTAAGAACCACATTCACTGCTGTGTAGCCAACACTTTCCTTGAGGAGACCCGAGCAAGGAACTCTCAGCTTAACCTGGGAAAAGAGGCTCGAGGGGCTGTTGCACATGTAGAGCCACACAGAACACATGGATTCCAGTCATGATACTAACATCTATCCTTTCTCAGCCCAGATCTCCGCGCAGGAACTCGACATCTGTTAGTGGAGACCAGGCCATGGTCCTGTCCTCGGTGCTGCCCCCACTGTCAGCCAAGGTGGTGGGCAATCAATTCAGCCCAGTACGTGCCAATGAAAGATCTCATAGCGGACACATGTCCCTCTGCATGCAGTTGAAGGCGCTCCCAGGGCCACACAACATCTATGCAGGCCTTGTGAAGCCACAGCTGTGGGAGATCCAGTCCCCTCTGACCTGGGTGTCTGGCGTACATACACGACAGTGCTCACCCCTGACACCAAGACGTGCAACCTCCTCGCCTACGGGCGCTGGTTGTCAGGGAGGCTCAGCGCCATGGGGGCCCAGGATGACAGGAGTATGATAAGATATTTCGCCAGCATGCAGCGCTGGACCCGTCGGTGCAGTGGAATGAGCTCAACCCTAGCCTACACGCCTATACCATCATGACGTACCGCTCTGGGACCAGTCAGTGCTGTGTGTTGTGTCACGAGCCAGACCTGGTGGGATTGCAGGCTTCCCCGCCCTCTCTCCCAACCACTCGTGCCTCATCAGGGAATCACTGCTCTTTCCCCTCCCCTCACTGGCCGCTGCTCTTTCCCCTCCTGCTCCTTCTGGTATATCTGTGCCACTTGCAAGCAAGCGCAGGGGGGCATAGAGCCAAAGAGTGCGATGAGACTCCGGTGGACGGATGTAATACATGCGCAATGCCATTGCACCTATGACGTGGCAATACCAGATGGGCTATCATGGCATGCTAGACACCTATTATCAGCAGACAGGGCGTGGCAAGGCGTAATGCGGTTTTACGGGTCTACCACTAGCCACGCCCAGGCAAAGGTGCCGTCCAGCCCTCGCATGTACTCCCATCACCTTCTACGGATCGGTAGTTACGGAGGTTACCCTACGTAACCAGAGTACCCATGATGCGGTGGGGCTAGATTGTCAGCAGCCAAATGGAAATTCCAGGTAAATATTAGTTTAATACGATAGTATTAAGCTAGGTTAATATTACGTGGCCACGCCACCGCCACGCATGCGCGCACTTGTGCTTAGTCAGCACCCAACCTCGTGGTCCGGTTCTGGCGACAGGCTACAGCAGACGCTAGGCTGCGAAGTTATCCCACCCACCCTGTATCCCTTTCTATATTGTATGTTATTGTTCCCCATCAGCGCGAAAGCTGATGTGATCACGTGTGAGGGCTTGATGTGTGACGGATGTGGTACATGCGCAATGCCATCACACCTACCAGACGGACTATCATTGTAGGTAATGAATGACACCTATCCATATCAGCAGACAGCGTAATGCGGTTTGACGGGTCTACCACTAGCCACGCCCAGGCAAAGGTGCCGTCCAGCCCTCGCATGTACTTCCATCACCTCCTACGGATCGGTAGTTACGGAGGTCACCCTACGTAACCAGAGTATCCATGATGTGGTGGGGCTAGATTGTCAGCAGCCAAATGGAAATTCCAGGTAAATATTAACAACTAGGTGTTTCTATGATGACTACTTGTTGTTCAAATAGCTTCAGGGGCTTCTCCTGAACTTGCTAATGGTAGCACACATGGAGATGAAACTTGGTATGCATGCACGTTACATCATTTCCTGACGACCACATATTGTTCGTGGTGTGGCACTAAGGTGACGATGAAGACTTCTGTAGTGGCTGGAGCTCCTGATCACCGCTTTGTGCCACTGCCATTGCCTCAACGTTTACTACTTTAGGTGGTGGAACCCGGAAGCTGCTGACTGTTGCCCGGGAGAGGGCATCGGCCAGTTGATTAGCTCCACCGCTCACGTGTCAAATGTTGGTTGTAAATAGGCCTTTTCCTTTGTCTAAGATGATGGAATCTACATGCGTCAATGTGACGAAATAATTGCTTTTTTGACGTCACATCCAGAGTAAATTTTTTCGTTTGTTGCGCCTGGATATAATGTATGGTAGTCTACGGCAATAGCGCATGGTTTTGGACAGCGCACATGTGCTTCCTGAGCTCAATCATCTATTTAAACGGTAACTGTATGAAATAACATCTGCTCTCTGCCTTGTACTTTGTTCGGACACCGTCGCCCGTTCCAGCGTGATGATACAGGCGCGTGAAGTTCGCTACTGGACTTAGACTTTCTCTGCGTGTTGGGATTTGACACACAAGACGGTAAGAGATTGATAAAACTAGTAACAGAACTCGGCGAGTTAGTCATGTGGTTGCTCTCTCGTGTGTGTTAGAAACTTCTCATTGCATGTTACACAAGTACAACAATGAGGTGTGAGATACATACTAGGTGAAAGCCTACACATGTGACGACCATGTTGCGCATAAACACCTAGACTCCCGTACATGTATACCATTATATTAGGATGCATATAAGAAGGGTTCAGGGGGAGAGGGGTTAGAGAGTGATCAGGTGACTGTGTTCCTGGAGCACCATATTTTGAAGGACTCCAGGAGAGTAGTTCGAATTACGATGCCACAGAGGGTTTCGATATCCTTACGAGGACAGCTGATTGCTGCTGCAAGGGGATCGGAGTCGGAGGAGCCCAGCATTCCCCGAGAACCCACCTCAACTGTAATCAGCTCAGTCCTGTAACCCGCTGCCCTCCCAGCTTCCACCAGGTCCTGGTACTTCGCTTTTTTAAGCTCACAAGCTTTAGCTATGAGCGATTCGTAGCTGATCGTCAGCTCAAAGAGCCATAGCTTTCTCTGACGCTCACACCACCACACGATGTCGGGTCTTAAATTAGTTGGAGTGATGTGGTGGGGGAAGCTGTAGTTCCGTGTGGGGAGGTTGATAGTGACTGAGTAGTGAGGTGGTAGAGATGCCTCGATGAAGTCTTTAGGACACTGTCATGCCTCTCACTGTACCTCCGAAGGCCCATCGCAACCTGGCAAGTGTTGAGAATGTTGAGAAGAGACTGCCGGTGCTCTTGGCACAGGATGCAGTTGTCCCTAGTCTTCTTGCCCCACATATGGAGGTTGGCGTTGGTGGGGAGAGTGTTGAGGGATGCGTTAAGAGCAAACTTGAGTGGCTCTGGTGGTAGGCCTTGCACTGCCTTCACCCACAGTTCAGGTGAGGTCTCTTCCCATGATCTGGCCATCTCACCTCTTGTGCAGGGAGCTGGCACAGGACCTGATGTCTCTTGTCCATCTCCTCCTCTACAATGAATGTCTTGGCAGCTCTCAACATAGTACGCCGACTTTGGGACTGATCCCCGGACAGCAGATCCTTCACTAACTGAGCAGGCTTGAACTTCCTTCTCCGAACCCTTCTCTCCTCCTCCAGACGAAGCTCTGCTGCCTGCCTCGCACCCGGATCACTAGATGTTACCAGCTGCACCATACGGGTGGCCTGCATCTTTTTGTAGAGGTCCACCAGAGAGGGGAGAGCTAGGCCACCTCTCTTAGCTGGGAGGAAGAGGATGGAGATGTTGGACGATCTAGCCAGGCCAGCCCATTTCTTGATGGCCTTGGTCGCCAGTGGCTGTAGCTCTCGCTCCAGCCAAGAGATGGGCAGGTCCTCAACTGTCAGGGGCCACGACAGTCTGGGACAGACTCCGTACCTGAAGAGGCGTAGCTTCTGCTGGCGTGTGAGGGGGGTAGTGTCGATCGCCTCCACCATCCGTTGAAGGTTACCCTTAACGGACAACCTTGCTTCCTCATTATTTCTGTAGACACGCACTGGCATGCCCAGGAACTTGAAGATGTCGTCCTCGACAGGTGGAATGGTTTGACCACCAATGGAGAGATTTGGGGTGATCCTCCTCCCCGTCGATGCTTGGATCACCAGGGACCTGCACTTTGGCACCTTTGCCTTGAGTTTAGCCCACTTCAACCATCGCTGGACTATGTCCAGAAGGTGTTGACACCCGGCATGGGAGCTACTGACAATGCAGGCATCATCTGCATAGAGTAGGTGGTTGACAGGGGCGGGGGAAGAAGGGAGAGGAAATCCAAGGTCTTTCCTCAAGCAGAGAGTGTCTGAGAGGGTGTTCATCACCGTGGCGACACTGAGTGGATCCCCCTGGTAAAACACCTATCCTGAGGGGGACAGGTGCCGTGGACCACTCACTGGAATAGATGGTTGCAGACAGACCAGTGTACCATGACTGAAGCAGTCTGCAGAACTCTGGAGGGGCGTGGTAGTGAGCCAGGGAGAACTGGATAAGGGAGTGATGAACACTCCCATATGCGTTGGCAATGTCAAGCCACGCTATTGCCAAAGAACGTTTCTTCTGCCTAGCTGTCTTGATGACTGCTGCCAGCTTAGCCTGATGCTCTGTGACTCCAGGGATGGTGGGAAGGAATGCCTTCTGCAGGTCAGAGTTGGGGTAATTGTTTGCACGCATGTGCCTCAACCATCTCTGCTTCAGGATGCCCGAGAGCAACTCGCTGATGCACAGAGTGAGGGCAATCGGGCGGAAGTTTCTGGTGATGATGGATCTTCCCTCGCAGAGCTCTTCGGAATTAGCTTGGCAGCAGCCACTTTCCAGGCAGACTGGACAGCACCCTCCATGATGACACTATTGAAGAGATCGAGAAGGGCTGGATGAATGGAGGGACATCTCTTCAGGATGGTGTATGATATCCGATCAAGGGGGGAGGGGGCAGACGAGGATTTGGACTTCCTGATCACTCGAGTGAGCTCCTCAGGAGAGACTGGCGACATGTCCATGGAGCAGTCTGAGACGGGGGAAGGGGGAGAGGACATCCATGATGGCGTTTCAAACTGATGAGGGCTGGACATGTAGACCTCCGAGAAGAAGGAATGAGCAGCCCTTGCAGAAAAATTCGGAGTGGACTGAGAGGTGGTGTCCCCATCCAGAAGGCACTTGGCGTACCTCCAGAAATTATGGTGACACTCCTCTCTGACAATGCTCGCTTCCTTGTCCTGGAGTCTACGAGATGACTTCCGCTTCAGCTTACTGTGTTCACGGAGGAGGGAGAGGAAATTGCCAGAGAGGGACTGGATGGTGGACACACTCTCTCCCTGCCTCCTTACTCTTCGAAGGGCCTGTCGAGCCTCGTTCTTGAGGCGAGTCACTCTCCTCAGGGTCCTGTCGTGCTGCCTCGGCCTCTTCTTAGGGCGAGGAGGGTTCTAGTTCCATATCGGCCTGCCATGATGTCATATATGCCATTAGTTAGGATGTTGTTCTTCTCTTCTATGGTGGTAGCTTGCAGGACAGATGGAGTAATAACAGATAGAAGTAAGTTTGCTTCATCCCACTCCTCAGGTGACTTGGGCAGCCTGAGGGACTGCTTGGAGTGCGGGAGTGTAGATGGGACTTGGTTTGCGGTTCGGTAAGCTGTAGAAACAGCTGATGTCTCATGCGAAGAATTCAAATTTCCGGGTTGCGTCGTACTGCAATTTGAATGAGACGTCGCGGAATTTGAATTTGCGGTAGGGAAGATGGTATTCATGGAGCTGGAGGGCGGGGCACTCTGCTGATCTTGGACATCGCGGCAGGTAGCGCTGACCCATAGGTGCGTGTCGAGGCACTTGAAACTCCGGCCGCATTTTGAGACCTTCCTCGAGTAGTTGCCATGTTCCGTTGAGTAGCGTTGCTTGACGGGTTGTTTCGTGTAGTGCAAAGCAGTAGTCCAGTATACCACAAGACTCCTCGCTGCAAATCCTCGCGAATGGCGATAAAGATGTTTAGATTCACTTGGATATGAGTCGAGTATAGAGGACTAACAGTCAGAGCTCTTTCCAACCGACTGTCTGCGCCGCGTAATTTTCTCTCTCTCTCTCTCTCTCTCTCTCTCTCTCTCACCCATTCCTCAGTGCCTCTCCTTCTTCCCCTAATCAGTTTTGTTTGGTTGAAATAAATGCCTGTACAAGTACCGTGATATTACCAGAAGAAGCTGCACAACAAACTGATTTTTGCTGCACCTATCAACAGACAAAGCGAAAAAGTAGTGGAACTCAAACGCAAACACCCGTACTTCACACGGGTCCAAGGCCAGCTTACTATCACATAGAGAAAGTGGTGTGGCTTTGTGATTTATACCATAAAGGGGCTCTCTGTAGAGCGCATGAATACGACTCTGAATTTTCGAATAATAAATTACTTTCGAAGTTAATAACATTTTATGATTGTTTGCTTTTGCCCCTCTATTGTCTCACCCATGCATTTAAAGTACATGATCTTAGACTACTCTCATAATCATGTCATTTTTGCATACATACTCTATTTCGTCATCACTAGGCTCCGTGTCTGCATCATCGTCTGATTCTGTGTCAAAATACACATCTAAGTACTCTTCCACTTCATCAACTTTTCAATCGGCTTTAGAGGAATAAGGATGACTTGAAAGTTAACCAGCCATGCACATGCACAAGCGATTTGGTTCGCAATCCTTGACAATGTTATGTGCTGTGTCCTCCAGGCTCCTGCCTTCGGGCCATCGGAGTCCATGGTCGTTTCGCCGAGTAGCTGTCTCATTCGCCGCAGAAATTGAGATTGCTTGCAATCGCCGAGTTCTATTGCGTGGACGAGCTGCGTGTCGTAGGGGTTCTCCAGTACATCAGTATAGTGTCGCGTACCTCGGCGGCGAACTCGGGGGAGAGGGTGGCTACAACATGGTCGTACTGCGCTGTGCTGCAGCGGGTGGAGAATTGTGCCTCAAGGTTTTAGCTGGTTACTGATATTGTTGAAACTGAATAACAACAACAATTAAATTGCAAATCCTTGGCGGAGACGTGTGTGCTTCCTAGAGAAGGGTTCCATGTCAAAGCAAATTTGAGGAAGACTGCCTATATACACAGTCTTCTGTGAAAGGCTGCAGGCGAGGTAAGCATGCTACCAAGTGGGCATTTTTTCGCTGTGCATCTGGCATGTTTATAGGCTTACAGGATTAGAATATCTTGCGCATGCGCGAACAGATTATGCCGGGCACGAAACGCAGGTGCGGAGTACACGCATGTGTTGTACTTCTAATTGGGGTGGGCTATTTGACCTACACGTGGTCTCCTACCAGGTCGCTGAGAGTCAGTAACGGGCTAGCTACACTACTAGATAACATGCATCTCGAGGTAAGCCCGTGCTGATTTTGCATATTGGCTCGTTCACTTGGTTTTCGCACCGTAACTCCCGAACACAGCAGTTTCAGAGGTAACCCCACATATTTTTTTACGTTTATCCCGATGCTAAATATGTGGTATCGTTTGTGGAGTGATTGATTGCTCATGAAGGAAGGTATCCTGCGGAGAGACAAACAGACATACGCGACAAGTATATACAGTAACCTCTTGGTAACTCCTGAACACTGAGAAAACCCCACATGTGTTTTACCGTTTATCCGACGCTCAATATGTGGTATCGTTTGTGGATCGATTGTGAAGGGAGATAGCTCGGGGACAGGCAGACACACATGACAACTACAATAATCCTCGCTGCGCATGCGCCGAGGGTTAATGAATTTAGAAATCTTACGTTTGTGTTTTGACCATATAAATCAGACTGATATGTCCGAAGTGGAATCTGATTGAAAGTGAAACGTAAAATGTATGGGCATTATTCAGGATGACCTGTGTCATCCCTCTATTCCAAGTACCACCCTACTTAGTGACCTCTGTAAGCTCCCTATAAGAATTGCTGTTGTTGTTTACGAACATGTGGTCATAATTAACCCTCGGCGCGCATGCGCAGCAAGGGTTACTGTAGTCGTTTGTGTGTCTGTCTGTGTGTCTGTCTACGACTATTCTCGCACTATAGGCTACGATGCGGCTTATGAGCGATACCAACAGCTTTAGCGGTACATGGGCTAGAAAAATAAAAATGGCGATTTTGCTGAAACGACTGCGTTCGAGAGCGACAAACTGGCACGGTCGCGGACAGCGTTGCGTGGCCCACCCCATCAATAAGCGGTGCGCATGCGTGTATTAGACGCTATTATGCGGCTCACTTCCACCTGATCCGCTTGCTCTGTGTACTTTGGAGGCACAAGAAGCCACAGCGAAGGGTGTGTATCGACTCCCGCATGCTATCTACTACTGTAGCTAGCCAGTGTCAGACTCTCCGCAAGCTACTAGCGGGAGACCGCGAGTAAATGCCAATCGCCCCAGCCCATCCATTAGCGGTACCGCGCATACGCAGTTCGCCGAGGGTTTGCACTTTAGTGCTTTTCATTGTAATATGCAAGCATACTCCATGTGTGGTACCATTAGCAAGTTTGAGGAGTTAATTAAAAATATGAAGAAAATTGCCTGAGGCTATTGTTGTTGTGTAGGTAACAAGTAGTTGTCATGTAAATCATGTCATACGCATGCGTACCAACTTTTATATCGATGTGTTGTACCGTTGGCAAGTTATAGGAGTCAAGATGTAACTATTGCCTGAGGCTCTTTGTTGTTGTATTGTTGTGTTTTATAGTGGTCATTATGTGTATACAAACTTTCATTGGCGCAGCTCTTAGCATTTTATTGTGCTTTTTGTTGTTGTTTACAGTAAGCAATTAGTTGCACATGTTGTTATCGATATGTACATTTGTACAAAATTTCATGGCTTTATCTGTTTTAGTTTTTTTAATTACGTTGGTTTAAGAAGAAGAAAAACAAGATGAGGAACAAACCTATCATAGTCCCATACATCAATAATGCTAGTAGGTGCCAATCCCTATGTACTAAGTAATACCATACTTAGCAATAATTGGAGCCACAGTTTGTCAGTAGCATGATCTTTTGATATTTTTAAGCCGTAGGTCCTGACTACTGTAATGTTGAATGTTTCATACTTCACCTAGGCAGGGATATGCAGATATTCAAAAAGTGCATAAATATAGCTTTCATTTGATACGTAGTTTGGTATTCATACTTCAAACATGGAAATGCGCTGTGAATTGTCGCCTATTTCCAGGTGATAAGGGTGAAGCACCACGTTAGTGTTTAAAGTTCCTTGCATTTTCCGAAGTGGAGGATGTAACAGAGACTGTCATTGGCAGCAATGTACAGTGTTAACACTTGTCAAGTTAGTTACAGTTCTTGTGTGTGTATGCTTCTGTTTTTTTGTAGACACTTGCTCTCCTCACCCAAGAGCTGGACTTGGTGAAATCTCTCAGTTCCACATTGTCATCTTTTAAGAGTGATGCATCTGGGATGGAACACTCTAAAAGAGAAAATAATATGTCAGTGGACCCAAATGTGTGGCCCACCATCACTCCTACAGAGAGTAGTAAAGGTAAATATACGCGCAAAAAATACCACAAAGGGCGTGTATCGACTCTTGCATTCTATCTTCTAGTGTAGCTAGGCCCCTGTCAGACTCTCCGCAAGCTGTACGTACTAGCATGGAGACCAGGAGTAAAAACGCATACTTCATAACCCAGCCCATCCATAAGCGCTACTGCAGATGCGCAATGCGCCTAGGTTGTGCTTTCCATAACCGTCGGCGCGAATACGCAGCAGGAGTTACAGTACTTGTTTGTGTGTGTGTGTGTGTGTTTACCACGTTTTCTGCCAGCCAATAAACTATGCCAATAGGTTCGGTGCTACACTGGCTAGATTTTAAAAGTGGCCGATTTTCATAAACTGCGTTTGAAGTTATGGCATGAAACGCAAGTGAACATGCCAATATGGAAATTAGCACAGGCTACCTCGACAAGATGTGCTTACTCTGTGTAACTTGGAGGCTCAAGAAATCTCAACGAAGGGTGTGTATCAACTCCCGCATGCGTTCTACGGTTGTAGCTAGGCCCGTGTCAGACTCTCTGCAAGCTACTAGCGGAAGACCATGAGTAAACCCATATTACGGCCGAGTCCATCTATTATCGCTATAACTCTTGCGCAGTTCGCTGAGGGTTTGCATTTCAGTGCTTTTCAAACCCTCGGCACGCATGCGCAGCGAGGGTTACTGTAGCCATTCTGTCGGTCTGTCTGTCTGTCTGTCCGCACGAGTTCTCGCACTACAGGCTACGAGGCGGCCAATGAATGGCACCAACGGGTTGTGAACAACGAGAAGATGGATATTAATATGGCGATTTTCCTGAAACGACTGTGTTCCAGAGATATGGCTTTAAAACAAGCGAAAAAGCCAACGTGCGATCGATCGCGCACGCTCCCTCTCCGGCAGGCTATATAGTGCGCACGCGTCATGTCAAATATTCGCCGGCGCATGCGCTACGCCACGTTGATTGTATTATACGATCCACGGGCTTCTGTCAGTTTTGATTTCGTTTTCAATGGATAAACATGCTGAGCAAGGTATGTTCGCAATGTAGCATAATAGTTCAGTTGGCGAGCAGTTTGTGGCTGCGGCCTTGTCTTCCCATCTATAAAACGTCTGGCGAGAGCATTGAAACACAGAAGAGCGAATTAATAAAGCAAATATGAGAGCCTCTGAAACACCTGAGCCATTTCTCTAACCGCTAATGCAACTAGCTACCCTGTGTTACGGCGAGACTCGTGTTACTGGCTCAGTCGATGACGCACGGCCCAGCATACAGCGATGCTACAACTCGCGCGTTTAGCGCCGAGGGTTTGCACTTTAGTGCTTTTCATTTTATAAGTGGTTGTGTCGCACAAATTTCAGCCAGTCTTGGGTCCCGCTGTGTGTGAAATGGAAGCAACCTCGCTAAAGAGGGTGTGAGCATTGGCATTCGATGTGTCAAAATAGGTTTTCTCAGCTGGCTGATAATGAGTGTTAGGGTGCAACCTTTGTGCCTCAAGTTTGTGAAAATTGTTAGTTGAAATAGGTAGTAGGTAAGTGCTGAGAACAAGAAGGACAGCAAACCAAGTGTCGCTACATGGAATTCTCAAGGCTTTGTAGTGAAAGTAAGCAAAGAGAGGTAGGGCGCTTTGTGCACGCTCTATATTGATGGACAGGAATTGTGGGATAGGGAAGGAAAGAATTCCTGTTGGTTACCAAATGGTTTTACCTCCAGATCTCATTATACGAGTGGCCTGCCCTCTCTAGGTTGGACATGGTATACTTTATAACGTTATCGGCTAATTCCAGGGGCGTCCCCCAAACTCTGGGATGTCGACATTTTGGTAGGTAGATAGGCCACGGCATCACTGCAGGAACTTAACAGCACGTCCGGACAACACTGATGCACACACACTCAAACTTCGTACTAACCTGGCCCTCCTCCTAATTCTCTTATCTGCAAGGTGTGTGCACTTTGGCTATGCTCAATGCTGCTTTTGTAGGCACCAGGCAAGCATTGCGTTACGATAGCTACTTGCAAGTGAGTCTTAGCATAGATTAATGTTCTTAGAGAATTAGAAATGCAACTTCTCCCTTAAACAATATTACATTATGTATGTATGAGCCATTTGGCTATATAGGTCATCTCCTGCAAACATTGCCTCCGAACTTGATATTGATTTTTACACAAAAGTACGAGGTGCACAGACTGAATTGTCTTAGCAATCTGTTAACATTGTACGTAGGTAAAATATTATTTTGTATATAAATATAACATTTTCTTTTTACGTCAGCAGGGACTCCCCGACAGGCAAACTCCCTAAAATAAGAAAGTCAACCTTCCAAGTCTGTCTAAGCAATGTTAGTGCTATAAGATACTATCACTAAGTACAGTAGCATTGCTGAGTAATGGACCTAAATGTCTAAAAACACAAGTTCCAGTGTCTATGTACAGCCTCAGAAAATATTACTTCTCTCGAACTCTTTAATGGTAACACACATGGAGAATATACGTATGTATTCGTATTACACGACAACACTACCAATGGAAAGCACATAAACTGCAGACCCTTGGCACAAAAATAAACATGAAGGTATTAGACCATGTGATGCCAAGAGAAAAAAGATGCGGAGCTCTGGACAGCTGTTTCAGGCGTTGGCACCACAACTTCACTCTCCGGCATCACGAGTTTATAAAGGCTACCAGGAGCACAGCACTTGTGGTTCTGAACTAATGAGATTCATCCCTTGCCACTGGTATGTGCTGCTGACCATGCCAAGACATTCATGGTTTGGAGCCTAGCCCCTCCCTACATGCACATGTTGATGCAAACCTGTTGAACAATATGCATATACATAATGCACTGATG
Organism: Geodia barretti; assembly: GCA_030341885.1. Lineage (NCBI taxonomy): Eukaryota > Metazoa > Porifera > Demospongiae > Tetractinellida > Geodiidae > Geodia > Geodia barretti. Next base: position 68,172 of record CASHTH010001691.1, read on the forward strand.
GGTCGGGCCACGCCATGCGGTTTTGACGGAGCCTTTTTTCGCTCGAACGCAGGCCGGCCAGTATGACCAGAGCAACGCCAGAATGAATACACACCTTCAGGGTAACTCATCCTGCAGCAGCAGTGCTCGAATTAACCTCTGGTAAACGGACAATTTCTGGTCAATTATTGCGCGTGTATGGTCAAAGTTCAGGTTGAGCGGCAAGGATGTCCGGGACGAAGGCATCCTTGTGCTGTCACTACCGACGAGACACCCTTCACCTGTGTTCCTCCCACGAAATGTGTGAAGTTAACAACGTACAGCGGACAAGTTGTTAGCCGAGTATGATAAAGAGCTAAACACATCCGTTTGGCATAGGTATGAGCTAGTGTGGGCCGTGCTGAAGTGCGCGGTATGCGCACGGTTCAGAACAAGGCTAGAGTCAATGCGCAACTATTGTTCAGCATTATCGATGGTACAACTGACGTTTGCACCTCAACGTTGAAGGAGTACGCTAAAACATACATACACATTTGAGCAATGTCTCTGTTCAAGAAGCAGCAATCTAGAATACGCACTAATTGCTAGTGCGCTTACTAATCTGTGACGAGCGGTCAAAGCAGAGAACAGAACGCAAGTTTGAGGTTTCGTACATGATATTAAAAAGAGAAGTTTGCATTTAACCTCTCTGTAACTTGGATGAGAAAAACGGTGTTGACTTGGGTCCAGGCTTATGGGAACGATCACGCCTGCGCCACCTTGATTGATTACATCCCCCGTGATTTCCAGCAGCAACTAGTAGCTGCACTAAATCAGCGTCAATTTTCAGCCGCCAAGCGAATAGTAGCACTGACACAGGAAATACAGAGAATGAGCTTTTCTTGTACTTTACTTTAATCCCCATTCCACAGGTGGCAAAGTCCATGTGAGGGATAGATATCTTACTGTTAGGGAGCTTGGTAGTGGCACTGCTTCTGGTCTGTTGGAATGCCATGAGAGGGCCCTCCAGTATTTGGGCATTGCTGATTGGGAGCAAAAGATGATTGGTCTGGGGTGTGGTGGGTGCAGTGCCAATATGGGGGAGAGGGGACTCTGAGGTTTACTTCAGCAGAGGCTTCCGTGGGTCGTAGTTTTCTTGTGCTTAGCTCACAGGCTTCAGCTCTCCCTGAAGGATTCACTGAAAAATACCTTTTTCAGTGTAGTTGATGAGCTCCTCCTCCAGGTTTATTATGCGTGTGAAAAGAGCTCCAAGAAGTAGTAGACGAGCTCAGAGCATAGTTAGAGCCTAGTGAACTCTCTCTACAAGGGGGTAACCGCCCTCTACATGCTTGTGGCACAAGGTTTGTTGATGAAGTAGCTGCTGTAGGAAGTGTCATTGACCGATTTGGTGCCTACCTTGCTCACCTTGTAGTCTTCGGGGAGTTCCTGGCCGTATGGTGCCACCTATGCCAAGTGTAGCATGGCTTTCGCTGGCAGCAGCAGTTCAACAGGGGGTGCTCAAGTCAGTATGAAAGCTCTGATCATAGGTTACAGTGATTACCTTTATAGACGACAAGGGAGACAGAGTGACGGGGCTGTGGTGAACTGTGCAGGACAACAATCAGTGTGACAACAGTATTTGCACAGTATTATGGTTGTTGGTGCTGTAAGGCTCAGGTAACGTGGCACCACACTGCAACACATGCATTCAAAACTTGTAAGGGCAGGAGAGACAGAGATACTTTCCCATGCTGTTGCAATCCTGGCAAGACATGGACCGCTGCCTTTGCTCACTCAGCCTTGAATGCTGTCTGTCAGCATTTTTCAATACATGCAAGTGGAACTGTGCTGTGGGTGTTTTGGGGAAGTCTTAGGGGTTTTTCCCCACCCAACTACGTTTCCAGTCTGCGAACTGGTCATGTGGCGGTACACTTGCAGTTTGACTGAGCAGCTCAGCGACTGGACCTAGCAGCTTGGAATTGACCTAATAATCAGACGTGCGGTAACTACTGACAGCAACCCCCACGTAATGTCGACAATGGGTTCTGGGTTCGTGGGTGATGAACTATCATTTACGAGTTCACAAGAGCTCAACCAGTAAACATGATCAAAACCACTTGTAAACGGCAACAAATAGCCTCAGCCAGTAATAACTTGTAAAATGGTTTTAGTGCCTATAACTTGGTTAGCTGTGCCCTCTACAATTTGTTTACTGATGTATTATGATAATGCATGTTCAAAAGTTACACAACAAACAACCTTGGGCGACTGGTTAAATTGCTATAACTTGCTTCGCTGTGGTCCAGGTATTTGACATAAACCAATCTATTTTACTATGGTATGCAGAACATTGTAACTGAAGAATTTGACGTTGTGTGGTTCTTAGTGTAAAGTTTAATTGCAGCTCTTAACACAGCAGCATAATGGAGCTAAACAACTGGTGGTTAATACCTTACCAAAACTTCATACAATTATCTACAGTTGAACCCCATTGTTAGTCTCTTCTACCTACCAAAACACTGTTTTCTTTACCAAATAAGGTACACCAATGTCTAAGCAAGCAAAGTATAGCAGGTCTGCTATTCCTGGCTCTGGTAAAAAGCCTAAGACTGAAACAAGCAAGGTATGTTACTCTGTCGCAATTTCCATTTTGTCAATTTAGAGTTACGTATGTAATACATATAGGGACAACCATGCATTAAGCAACTTCCACGTAGGATCGCTAATTAAGGGGGTACCTACCTGACCATGGGTGAACCCTCAGCGTGCATGCGCAGCGAGGGTTACATTAGTTTCCGTGTGTGTCTGTTAGGTGACATCTCACTTCACGAGCCATCAAAACGCTCTACAAGCAATACCACGTATTCAGTGATGTAAGATTTTCCCTGAAACTGCTGCCGTTCAATAGTTACGGTATGAAACACGATTGAAAAAGCCAATACGCAAATCAACACCACCTTCCGCGAGTAATGTTTCCAGTTGGGCGTACTAACTGAGGGAAAGCCAATGACTCCAGCGATCCTACGATAGCCAAGCTGAGCTGCCTGGACATCCACCCACACAACAACACTGTTGATGTGTTGGGCCACGCAACGCTGTCCGCGACCGTGCCAGTTTGTCGCTCTCGAACGCAGTCGTTTCGGCAAAATCGCCATCTAGCCCATGTACCGCCAAAGCTGTTGGTATCGCTCATTAGCCGCCTCGTAGCCTGTAGTGCGAGAATAGTCGTAGACAGACACACACACACACAAAGAACAACTACCGTAACCCTCGCTACGCATGCGCGCCGAGGGTTGCGTGTCTGTGTGTCTGTCTGTCTGTATACGACTATTCTCGCACTACAGGCTACGAGGCGGCTTATGAGCGATACCAACAGCTTTAGCGGTACATGGGCTAGAAAAATATTATAATGGCGATTTTGCTGAAACGACTGCGTTCGAGAGCGACAAACTGGCACGGTCGCGGACAGCGTTGCGTGGCCCAACACATCAATAAGCGGTGTGCATGCGTGTATTAGACGCGATCGACGCAGTATGCTGGCTCACCTCGACCTGATCCGCTTGTTCTGTGTACCTTGGAGGCACAAGAAGCCACAGCGAAGGGTGTGTATCGACTCCCGCATGCTATCTACTACTGTAGCTAGCCAGTGTCAGACTCTCCGCAAGCTACTAGCGGAAGACCGCGAGTAAACGCCAATAGCCCAGCCCATCCATTAGCGGTACCGCGCATACGCAGTTCGCCGAGGGTTTGCACTTTAGTCTAACCCTCGGCGCGCATGCGCAGCGAGGGTTGGTTTGTCTGTCTGTCTGTGTGTGTGTGTGTGTGTCAGCGCTTATTCTGGCACTACAGGCTACGAGGCAGCCTATTAGCGATACCAGCAGCTTCAGAACTACGCGAGCCTTAAAAATAAAAGGGTGATTTTCCTGAAACGACTGTGGCCGTGAAAACAAGCTAAAAGCCATAATAGCACTGGGCTTACCACGACCTGATCCGCTCGCTCTGTGTACCTTGGGGGTCACAACGAATGGCATGTATCAACTCCCGCATGCTATCTGCTACTTAAGCTTGCCCGTGTCAGGCTACTAGCGCGAAACCGCAAGTACAAATAGACCAGCCCATCAATTAGCAGTATCGTGCATGCGCAGTTCGCCGAGGGTTTGCACTTTAGTGCTTACTAAGTACTACCACAATTGGTGACAATTGTATATTTAGATGGGCATAAATAATTTGTCTTTTTCTTCAAAGGTAACAACTGAACAAAGTGAAGGATTTAAAGATTACGATGAAAAGCCTGTTAAATCTGCCTTTGATCCAGCAGGATATGACAAGGAATTAGTAGAGGCATTGGAGAGAGATATTTTGCAGAAAAATCCGAACGTTAAGTGGTATGTAATAGTTCAAAGAAACCCCACACATCATGCACATGTTTTAATCATTACCACAGCACAGCACCAAACAATGTGGTTCTTGTGAGTAGGAACTTTCCCTACTGATTACATCACAACACCCCTCTATAAATGAAATCAATTAGGTATCATGCAATTGCTTTAGGAGAACCACAGTTTTGCAGAGCCCAAAATATATAATTATGTGTAATGACTATAGGAATAAGAATATGTGTAATGAGAGTATGTGACACTGGATGTGTGGATGCTTAACACACCACCACCCCTTGTTCTCGAGACTGGAGCATCCTATGTCTGTTTGTATGCATGAGACCATGTACATATTAAAGTGCTCTTGTGTTAGACTGTAGTTAAATGTGCTTCATTGGCACTTGCACTACAAGACTATCTCTCTTCTCCTCTCACAGCTTACCCTAACCTAGTAGACATTTCAAGCAAGGATAGTCATTTTGCATGTGACGATAGCACACCTGGGTGGCAAAGAATACGCGTGTGTTCTTATTGCATGCTGTTATGCTCTCTGTGAAAAGTATGCAATGTCAGTACCCTCGTGTACAGCTTTGTTGCCAAAATTACATGCCTGTTCCTGTTGGCTTTTTCGGCTTATGTAATTCCATGAGGCACTCTATTAGCTGTGTTCAGTATAGACTGATCGTGACAGTAGCTAAGCTAATCAAGCTAGGTTTTTAATAACGGAGGATATGGGAAGCCAGGCAGAGAAATTCATGTTAGGTTATATACCACAAACTGACAATGTTTGGGCGTGCACAAAGGTGATCAAGGTGATTTTTCCAACCAGTAGAGACATAAGGTGTACAACTTTTTTTAAAAGGTGGTAGGATGGAGAGTCCTCAAAGGTTGGTATGCCTAACAAGAATCCAGAGTCTATAGAATAAGCAGACATTATAGGTGAGAGCTCGTGAGCACTTCAGTGACACAGTCCTCTATGCAACTTCTATTACAATAAGGATTAAATTTCAGAACACAGAAAAGCACATTAGTTGTGCTATGATTTGTGAATACTAAACACTTACCTGCAGGGATGACATTGCAGGACTCAATGAAGCAAAAAGGCTGCTGGAAGAAGCTGTTGTTCTGCCCTTGTGGATGCCAGACTATTTTAAGGGCATCAGAAGACCTTGGAAGGTAAAACTTTAATGCATTGTTTGTTTATAGTCATCTCCACACCCTACCACCTATTGGTTTATCTTTGTCTTGTAATCTAGCTCTCCAATTAGAATCTATAATGCACCATGTTGATTTATACCAGTCTGTGGACCGTAATATTATACAGATGTTTGAGCATCCGATATTGTTGGGCAGGAAGTGGTGCCTACATTTGCTCCATCTGTTATGCACTGAAGGAGGAAGTAGAGTCACGGGAGACTATAAGGGGAAAATAGATTTTGGTGTATGAGGCAGTGATAACAGAAACTGATAGTATAGGGAAAGGATGTAAGGTCAGTCGTGATAAGATCAAGTCTGTGATATAGCACGTGGTGTACAAAATTACACTATTTTGTTATAGCATGTACGTTGGCGGTAGAATTCTTCTTAGGCCTTGCTTTACTGCTGTACTAGTAGATTCATGAATGCTATGTTCCCTGCCCCTCAATTGAAATAGGTGCACGAAACCCATTCTGCATAAGTATGGTATTTCACTCACGTTCCATGTTGTCATGGAACATGATCTAGATTGCTCTTTATGCCCACAATATGTAGAACATAGTCTAGGGATGAACTCTGGTTTTGTACAAAGTTATTTGCAAGCGGAAGTGAGCCAACCCTTGTGATCAACTGGCAACATATTATATATGTAACCCGAGGGACAGAGCTCCCAGAAGGTAGCGTTACGCCTATGTGACAGCTGAAGAATGAGAGACTTGCCTCTTTCAAAGCCGAGCCCAAACACATACGGCGTGCAAAGGAAATCTCTTTGGGTGTGACAGGTGCGCTTGACCACACGCTAAGCTCAAAACCACGCATAGCAAATTGCACGCAAACCTTGCAACCCAGGGAGGCACACCCCAACCAGCTCAGAACTACTATGCAAGAGCACCAGGAGAGTGAGGCCCGAATCCATCAACTGTGAGTGGGACAACAGCACCTTTCTTTGGCCTTCACACTCATGATGCATACATGTGCATGACCACGCCCAAAGGCATTCCGAACTCCTAACCGTAACAATTGCATGACTGAAGCGTGACTAATTGCCTATGCATGACCAATCATAGACTTGGGTGTCTTAATTACTCGTTCTGCTCCTACCTACTGAGTGAGAGTATACTGTGCCATAGCACAGTGGTTTGAAGTTTACCTTTGTGTTGTATTGTGTAGAAGATTTGAACCCCTACCAGCTGGGTAGCTCAGTTGATATAGCATGCTGCAGAGTCTAATGGGTTAGAATCCCACTATTCCTTTTTCCTTGGAAAAAAAGCACTGTCCTGGGTGCACTTGACTGTTTTTGTGCCTTTGCCTCTCTACCTCGTACTTGACATGTTGAATTATAGTTGCTTGGTGCTAGAAAAGTACTATTTTGCCCATTAACCAAGCGTGAATACCACTGATATGAGCAAAAGCTTTCAAAACCCTATCTTCTTGCTTTACTTGTGGCTTAATTAATGCAATAGATATCGATTTGTCTATAACTACTCAAACCCTAAATTGTTACCTCTTTTTTTCAGGGTGTATTGATGGTTGGACCTCCAGGCACTGGGAAAACCCTTTTAGCAAAGGCCGTTGCCACCGAATGTGGCACCACATTTTTTAATGTGTCTTCCTCTACACTTACCTCAAAATATCGCGGTGAATCAGAAAAATTGGTTAGGATTCTCTTTGAAATGGTGAGGGTTTTTTGTGCCATTTTATGGTTGTCTTCTTTTGTTTAAAGTCGTGAGAGAGCAGGGTGAGTGTACCATCCAGCGAGTGGCCTGATGGTACACTCATTCAGGCTCAGATTAGTTTAGAAATACTAACCACTGATGCAGCTTTATAGCAAGATACTTGTTTTTTTTGTAAACTGTATGGCGTAGCCTGGCCCATCAATTACAGTACTTTGTCTGTGTATGTCTGTTTGCCTGTCAGTTTTCTGTGGCTATTCTGGCACAAGGTGGCCTATGAGCAATGCCAACAGCTTCAGCCAGAAAGGTGAATGGCACCATTCCTGAATGACTTCATTAGAGAGATATTGCATGAAAACAAATGAAAAAGCCTATAATATACTTAAGACCAGGCTTAGCCCTTTCAGCGCACCATGACGGTGTGAAGTTACTCAGGGATCTGTATCCACTCCACTGTTTCTCTAAATGCTACCCACTGTTGAAGCTAATGCAAGAAATTTTCTGAGTTGACGGATTAGACCACATGGTGTTGCCCAGCCTATCATTTTTTGCAGCAAATTATTCCACACTTGCAGGCACTTTCCTTTGTGTGAGGGTTTGCACTTTAATTGTTCACATCAACAATGGTCACAATAATAGTTGCTGTCTATCTTTAATGTTCAGGCTCGACATTACTCTCCAAGTACGATATTCATTGATGAGATTGATTGTTTAGGCAGTAGAAGAGGAAGTGAGAGTGAACACGAATCCAGCCGTCGAGTGAAATCTGAGTTACTGATTCAGATGGATGGTAATTGTTATATCTCTCATCAGTCAATGTTTTCATGGATATTAGTTAATCAGTCAACTCTCTATAAATATAGTTCTTTGCTTTACCTGAGTGCCTTTTTAACAATTATTCAGGTGTGGGAGCAGAGAGTGAGAGCTCATCAAAACTAGTTATAGTACTTGCTGCTACAAACCATCCTTGGGATATCGATGAAGCACTTCGAAGACGGCTGGAGAAGAGGATATATATTCCTTTACCTGATGGTAAAGTGCTCATTATTATTACTTAAGTATTGTAGGTAGGCCGTGGTATGTTTAAGGAGAAAAGCATTGAGTGGGTTTATTGCCCTTTTAACTGTGCTGTTGAAAAAACATGTAAGTAGGTGCGAAAACTACTCTAAGCATTATTGATTGACGACGTAAACTTACTATAAACATGGAAAAATCATTTCTATGTCCCCCTTCATTTTGAAGAAATGATTTTTGACTTGTTTCCATGAACAGCTATGACATTGCATTTTCTTATTATTGTCACTCCTGATTTGCATGGGTGATGTTGTAGGCATGGAATAATTTTGAAAGCAGTAGCAGATTGCTGCTGATTCTGAAGCAGGGGGCAGTGCAGACAGAGACCAATTTGTTGTATACAAGGACGTAGTTGGGTTATGGCATCATTGCACTGCGTGGTGGTTCATGGGCAGGCTTTAGTAATCAGATTATGATGTTTGCTAGAGGCTGGGGAACAAACAATGAGACTAGACGTAACTGTACATGCAACAGCTCACTACACACAGACTCTCAAAGTTGCTCTCCGTGCAAACAAGTTAGCTTGTTGGAAATGTGTAGACCGATTGCACATCAGAGAGTTCAGCTCCATATCACACGTGATAGATCCTTATCACCGGAAATCAGCGGTATTTTGATTCAACTTAAGCGCTGCGCATGCCCTGTATCTCGGATCTTTTCGCTGCTTGCATACTTAGTCACCCGACTAACAGCCTCCCAGCAGGCCATGCAATGCTTGGTGGAGGCACTGTCTGACCTTTCACAAATTCCCTGCAGGCAACAGGCATAATTCTCTCGGATCAGCCCAAGGGTATGGGAATAAGGGGAATTTCCCCTCGGGCTGCGCCCACATTTACCCGCTGATGCAATAAGGTCCTACACAGTACCCTGGCACTAGGTAGTTATACCAGAGCTACGTATTCTACCCACCACACCTCCAATCAGAGAGGCCACCTCTCTTTGACGCCACACATTCAGAATCTCAATCCTCAAGGGGGGACTAGATGACTCCTTCAGTCTTCACCCGGAGAGGGGTGAAGACCTTGACCTTCCCTATGGGGAGGAGGTCAAAGAAAAGCTGGTCGAATTTCTAAATGCGTTGCGTATAGTAAGCAAGCGTACTATGCGTCGTGTATAGTAAGAAGTTTACACAGTCAATTAGCAGTTTTATAGGAGAGGAGGGATGGTAATAGCATCACTTTCTACATGACTGTTGCTTAGCTTCTGGTGCATACAGCTTTAACCATTATCTACCAGGACAACTTGTTAGGATGTCCGGCCAAATTTAACAATGGTCTGACACTGTCAGAATAAACCCAAAACCTTATCGCTTGCACTGTGCTCTGTGGTGGGACGTCCTTGCACATATGTTCAGGAAGGTTGAATACAGATCTCTCAATTACTATAGGTCGGCCCTCTCATCAGTCATAGATCCATAGAGGGTTTCCTATAGGCAAGCCACCCGCCAGTGTGCAGAGTATTGATGCCTTTCCTAGTTGCATGCTTAAAGCACTACCTCTCAGTCACGTTGACATTCAGATCCCAGTCAGACGAGTAGGGCTTTGGAACCAGCTGATAAGTCCCTTAAGCATGTCGTCTCGATAGCCAGATGGCTTTTTTCTAAATCAGTACTCCTCTTGGCAGACAGTAGATACTTCTGTAGGTTTATTCAACATCATCAATGACAGTCAGGGTACTGGTTACACCTGCACACCGCAATATATAGTGCTCTCGTCAAAGTTTAGATCTCCTACATGCTATGCCACTGTGTGTCAGTCAATGGTCACTCCATCACTCTCCCCCCCAAGTGAGTTAGGGAACGATGGTTGCGAGCCGATCAGGAAAAGTGCACATGGTCGTCCAGAGCGTTGTCACATGTGGTGGTGTGGAGTGGGATTGCGCAGCAGACGAGTGGTGGGAGTAGTAGGTAGGGGTCTGTGGGGATCGGTGTCATAGACTCCAGGTAGCGGTTGGTTTTCTGGTGTCGGTCCCAGTTTGCACATGACGTCTCTGAGGTTTTGTACAAATGCCACTGCATCAGTTGCCGTAGACGTAGTGTTGGCTTGGAAGAAGTCTCCAGCGAGGTGGTGTAGGGTCGTGTCCATAGGCTAACTCGCTGGACTGCACTGTAGGTCACACTTGATGGTTGTACTAACACTAAGTAGGACTAGCGGTAGGGACTCCACCCAGTGGTTTGCCGGTTGACTGGACTTCAAGGACGCTTAAGCTGCCGGTGTGTGTGAAATCTCCCCACCATCTGTTCGAGATTGGGTGATAAGCCGTTGTCCAAGAAGATGCTTACATCCCAACAGTTGAGTCAACTGTGTCCAGGAGTTGCGAGTGAAACTGCCGACCGCGGTCCGTATGACCGAGGATGGAACTGGTACAAAACCAGGCGACCCAACCAATCACCAAAGTGAGAGCTACTGATCCTGATAAGAAAAAGGCAGCTGTTTTAAAGCCCGCAAATGTTGCAGACCCTGATAAGAAAAGGCAGCTGTTATGGCCTCATATGTTGCAGATCCTGATAAGAAAAAGGGAGCTGTTAAGGCCTCAAATGTTGCGGATCCTGATAAGAAAAGGGGGAGCTGTTAAGGCCTCATATGTTGAGGTCGGGTTCCATCTAGGGAGGGGGTGATGTAACGCTGTTGTAGCTGACTGATTGCTGACTCATCATTATCATTATTGTGCGTACCGTTCTGCCGTGATGTCAGCCATGGTGAATGCTTCGCGCCAACGCGTGAACCAGGTCAACAGATAGGAGAATCCGTGGGAGGGAGGGTAGCGGCCGACGATGTGCGACGTGGAGTGGTCGAACCTGCATCGGGGTACTGAAGGTGACAGTGAGTATCTGTGGCCAGAGTGTAGCGAGATGCAATCAGTTGCCGAGTTTCCGAAGGCCAGGGTGAGCAAGAGAGTGGAGAGAGTTGAACACTGTGCGACGAAAGCCGGCTGGCACAAACGGGTGAGGTGTGCCTGTGCTCATGTCACAACAAGTATTGAAGACGAGGAGGTGTGGCACTGACGCAAATTCAGAGATGACGATGAAGACTACTGCCTGGGTAGGTAGAGCCTCCTGGTCGCCGATTTGTGCTGCTGCCATTGCCTCAAAGTCGACGACTTTAGGTGGTGGCACCGGGAAACTGCTGACTGTTGCCCGGGAGAGGGCGTCACCCACTGGATTAGCTCCACCGCCCACGTGTCGAATGTCAGTTGTAAATTGATCGATCGGGGTGGCGAGCTTGACGGGGGGAGGAATCTGTCTGAGTGGGTGGACAGGGCGAACGTCAGGGTTTATGATCAGTAAGGACAAAGAACTCCCGGCCTTGGATGAAATAATGAAAATGGCTGATGGCGAGATATATTGCCAGCAACTCTCGATTGAACGTACTATACTTTGGTCTCAGCAGGCCGTTAGCTTCTTTGAAAAAGTAGGGCGAACAGCTGCCATCCCTCTGGAGGACTGCTCCCACTGCGAGTCGGAGGGTCTGCCATGATGTACGTGCAGGCGTTGTGATTTGGGGTGCACCAACAGAGTAGCAACAGCGAGGGCGTCTGATGGTTGTGAAGGCTGTCGCTGCTGACTCGTCCCAAATGAACTGACGTGTACTATCTCCAGAGGTCTTTAGAAGCCTGTTGACTGGTCGAGAAGTGAGGCGCAGTGGGGGATGAACCGATCATAAAAGTTGACGAGTCCCAGGTTGGGGAAAGTCGCGGATTAGCGCGAATCCTATCCTCCAGTGGCCGAGTGCTGTGTGCACTAACTCAGTGCCCAGGAAGTCCAGTTCGTTAGCCCCGAAGATGCATTGGCTGGGTTGATGACCAAATCGTGATTCATAGGCGTTGGAGGACTTGACAACGGTATATGGCCAGGAGCGCTTCATAAGGATTACCTGAATTCCTTGGAAGTAGACCCGGGTTGGGTGATACCCCCATTCAACACGATGCCTCCACGGCAAGAGTGGTTGTGGAATCTGCCAGTCGATGGCAGGCGAGGTCGACGACGAGGGTTGTAGTGTCGGACGGGGAAATCAGCGCTATAATCCGTATTCGCGATTACAAACACCCAGCGAAATTTCCGGCGGGGGTCAGAGAGTGAGGGTCAGCGAGCGGGTGCCGTACGTTCGGATGGAGGTGCTATTAACTGCTTGCAACATAAGTGTGTGAATTCGTGAAGTTGCGGTCTAGAGTGTGAGGGTGGAGGGTTGGAATTACGCTGACCTGAGCGCGGGTGTCAACCACAAAGCGGAGACGAGTGGATCTGTCGGTGATTGGAGTAGGTGACATGGGTGTAGGCCAGTGAAGGGAGACAAGATAGGGATGAAGCATGGTTAAATGGTTAAAAATGAGTGGAGACAAGCAAACACCCCCAACCCCATCACACAATCCTATATTGTTGCCTGGTTGTGCTACTCTTATAGGGGCTAAAGGTTACTAAAAGCAAGCATTCTTTCACCTTGTCCCTGTTGTTTTTAGTAACATTTATACTGCCACATTCCCTTTAATTAACTCCACTTGGACACTATAAGGGTGTTGGTTACTCAGTAGTTTATTGTAAGTTCTGAGTATTGTAATGGTGAATGTTCACCTAGGCAACAATATAGGGATTGTGTGATGGGGTTGGGGGTGTCAGCGTACTCAAATCTGTTCATTAACCATGCTTCATGTATCCCATCCCTATCTTGTCTCCCTTTCTTTTTATACCATCCATATATGCCTCTTTTTTTAAATTCGCAGGATTATTAATTTGCTTGTCTCCACTCATTTTTATATACTACGACGTATTATCTCTGTGGAAGGGGGCAAGCCCCTATAAAACTTAATAATGGAGGAAAAAATGCGTGTTGTCGTCATGGAAATGATATGCATACCACATTTCATCTCCATGTGTGCTGCCGTTAGCAAGTTTGAGGAGTGAAGAACTAATTTTAAAGAAAAGTGCCTGAGATTATTGGTTGTTGTGGTCGTCAACAAAACGATGTAATACACATGCGTACCAAGTTTCACCTCCATGTGTGCTACAGTTAGCAAGTTTGAGGGTAATTTTAAAGAAAAGTGCCTGTGGCTATTTGTTGTTGTGGTCGTCATGGAAACGATGCAATGCATGCGCACCAAGTTTCACCTCCATGTGTGCTACAATTAGCAAGTTTGAGGAGTGAAGAAGTGCTTTTAAAGAAAATAGCCTGAGGCTTTTTCAAACTAAATGCGGTCGATGGAAACTATATAATAGGCATACTTACCAAGTTACATCTCTATGTGTGCTACCATTGGAGAGTTTGAGGAGCGAAGAAGTAAATTTAGGAAAAGGGCTGAGGCTATTGTTGTTGTTTAAGTATGTGGTAATTTTTATGTTGGGTGATTGATATATTGGTAATTGCCTGGGGGCTATTGTTTTTGTTTACAGTAAGCAATGTTGTTTACAAAGAATGAAAGGCACTGAAGTGCCAAACCCTCGGCAGGAGTGATACACGCCACCATTATGTAACAGTAATGGGTGGGGCAATGGTATCACCAGGTCTGGTAGAATTGTTGTACTTACTGGTGCTGTATTTAGGTTCATAGATTATTCTTTCCTCCCAAGCCTAACCTAGTGAGCTACAACAAAGGCCTTAGTTGGAGGCATACTTACTGAACTCAACCGTCTTCTCAGTCTAGTCTCACAGAGAAATGAGGGGGAAAATGGCTGCTGGCCACGTGGTCCCAATCAACGTGCACCGCTTTGGCCGCCTGCTGCCTCGGAGTCGCGTGCGTTTTGGTGTATACGCACATGCGCGTTGTTAAAATGGCCGCCCTTGTCGTACCGTACGAACAGGAAACGCTCTAGCTTTGCAACGAAGCAGTTTCAGAGAAAATCCCACATATTTTCCCACCTCCGTCGGCCGCTGGGTATGTAAACCCGTTTTGGAAGCGATCTATGACTGGAGAAGTGAGTTCTCACTTAACTGACAAAAGCACTAAAGTGCGAACCCTCGGCGCATTGTGACGCGCCCGCGTGAGTAAACGCATGCGCTGTATCACTAATCGATGGGCTGGGTTTAGTTTTAGCTGTTACTCGTGGTCTCTTGCCAGCTTGCGCAGAGTCTGACGCGGGCTAACTACACTACTAGATAGCATGCGAGAGGCAATACACACCCTGCGTTGCATCTTCTGGTGCCTCCGAGGTATATACGCAGAGCACGCGGATCGATCAGACCGCGGTAAGCCTTCCCGTCCGTTGCGTATTTGCATATTGGCTTTTTTGCGCTCTAGCTCTGCAACGGAGCATTTTCAGAGAAAAACCCCACATATTTTCTGACCGTCGTAGCCGTGGGTAGATGGTATCGTTTCTGGGACGAACAGACATTCGAGAGGTGAGATGTAGAGTAACAGACAGACACACGGACGGACAGACCCAACTAATGTAACCCTCGCTGCGCATGCACGCCGAGGGTTAATAAGTATGACCAATCTCTTCGGGTGATGGATATCTACATTGTTACAAAAGTTCATTACTATAATTATGTTATTTCGTTTTTGAGTCACTCGAGTTCAATCTGAAGAAGGAGAAGAAGAAGAAAACAAAACTCCCTATGATAGCCCCATACATCTATGATGCTAGGTACCATGCCAATCCTTTACTACCGTACTTAATGATACAGCAGAAGGCAAAGGCAACCTAAACTCTCACTTAGTAATTTTTTGACACACGTATGATTTTGTAACAGTACACTAAAGAGTACAAGGTTTGCGACGCTGCTATATGCATCTGACCGCCAAAAAAGTCGTTTTGCTGCATAAATGCTAATTACACATATACATTGCAAGATAACCTGTAATAATTTTTTTTCAGTGAAAGGGCGTTTGGCACTCCTAAGAATCAATCTTAAGGATGTCACGCAGTCAGATGATTGTGATTTGGATGAAATTGCTGAAATGACTGAGGGATATAGTGGTGCTGATATAACAAATGTCTGCAGGTAAAAGATTGTATGAATAATAATTTCTCTCCAAGTTTTAGACTGCTTCTACATGTCTGTGTTTAGAATTGCTACGGGTGTTTCTGACCACTTAATTTCACAATGCATGACTAGTTTTCTTTCATGTCAAACAAAATTTTAAGACTTCGTTTAATTGCCCTTGTAATATAATGAGTACTGCACCCATACATTTTTGTGGGGCTTATGCACTGCCCATGCACAAAGTAGCTCTATAAACACTTGTGAAGCGGTTTAAAGGGTTTGCCAACACCAGAAGTAGGTGTTATAATGCTTCATAGAGTCTTTGTGCAACATACAGAATACACGTTTGTGCATTGCAAGCACAGTAATCTACATGTAAATATTTTCCATTCTGTAATGTAAAGTCATAAACATGCAACACTAACACAAAGCCTCCAAATTACCATGCCATCAAACAAACCTTGAGTCTCATAGCATCATAATAATAGAATTGAGAGTTTCTGTCGTAGCACGCTTATTCAACAAGATTCGTTGTTTCATCCCAAGGACCTTCATCAGCCTTCAATAAAACGTGCACAGAAACACCTTATCCTAGTTTACCCTGTGGTCTTCATCCAATGTTGGTTTCTTCCATATGTCTCTGCTTCGAGTTTCCCTTTATTTCACCAAGATGTACCTCCCAATCAAGGAAAAGGACTTCATTTACCACACGTTTATTTAGTTTTACGGTCTTCATTCTTTCCAGCTTTTCCTGTAGTGTGTAGTGTGACAGTTTTGATATTTTGATGTGACTGTATCTGTTCCGACAGTACAGGACTGACAGGATCTTTTGCCTCTTTGAGCTCACTACCTAGAAGGTATTAGTTTGTTGTGGTCGATCCCTGAGGGCTCTTGTGATGAACTGATTATAATAACCTTTTTTCGGAAGACCTTCCTGCTATGCGTTTTCTCTTCCTGTTTGGTCCCTGCACCACAGACTCTGCCCATCCATTACTTTATTCATCCTGCCTGACTCGTGGTGATGAGGTAAAGTTGATGTTCATGTGACTTTCTGTAGACCTCTGTTATGATCCCCCTTAAAGAGATGTTTGGTTGCTTGTAAAACTACCCTCTTTCCCTGACACAATCTCTCTATAAGATTATTGAATTTTGAATTTTGAAACGACTATGCTTGCAAACATGGGCTGTTACGTCATTTAAGTTTCACGAAATATGCACAATCAGCAGTTACATATTACTATAATGATATATATAGTAACAGGGTTCATACATGTTCCATGTTCACTACTGTTACCTCTGTCCGGCTGTTCCCTCGTTCCCTCTGTTCCCCCATGTTCCCTCTGTTCCTGCTGTTCCCTCTGTTCCTACTGTTCCCTCTGTTCCTGTGTTCCCTCTGTTCCTACTGTCCCTTGTTCTCAATGTTCCTCTGTTCTTGTGTTCTACTGTTACCAACGTACTCCGTCACGCTCCCTTTTACGCATAGGGTAGGTTTTTTGCCGATCGCCATGTCCATATGCAGTTACTCCTGATGTTATAACCACCAATGCCACAGCTTTTGTGGTGCATGTCATCAGTTGCTGCTGGACATTATGATGCTGCCCTTCCATGCCACAATACACTCCAGAGACTTCTGAGAGAAAGCTTTAAATGCAAGCTGTGGACATCAATGATAAATCAGGGAGGGACAGTCATGTGTAACAAGCTCAATATATGCAACAAGATGCAAGTGTTTCTTGATGTCACGTAGTGTTCAGACTTATGCCGCTGTGTCAATTGCATAATACCTACGGATCAGGCCTCGCGAGACTAAGTGTGTAGTAGAAAAAGAAGAAGGCATACTCTTCAACAAGCTTACAGACTAGTGAGAATTTGTTAAGATAGAGTGAGAAAAGTTGGTGAAGTGTGCGTGGTCAGCCTTGGAGAGTATTGTTCTAATGAGATATGCAAGGATGAAAATGAAGATGTTGCAATTTTGAAGCTATACAATGACATTGTTTATTATCTACTACACCTTACTCCATTGCCCCACTTCCATATAAATGCATACTAAGGAACAAAACATGGGTTCAAATTCAGGCAAAAAACACCACATTATGGTACGAAATAACACCTTACCGAGAATTTCCAAAACAAGAAAGCGAAAGTGACAATCGTAGTGTAGGGTAGTAGTTTAGTAAATACAATCACTTTTGTTTAGTTTATAATGCCTCACTATATCATTCATTTACTTCATATAGTGTGTGTCAGAGTATGAAGATACTAGTAATATGCAGAATGCGCAGGTATGCCGTGCGCGCATATTGGAACAATAATCGGTAACACAATATACATTCTGTGAATATTTTGCAGCTTCTGCACCTCTCACACTGGCCGTGTTTGC
>CASHTH010001692.1:0-63771 GCA_030341885.1 Geodia barretti
AGGGAGTAGAAGAGAATTCGTAAACTCATCATAGCCCATTTTTGTCAGTTATCTCTACTTGTAGGTATAGCTATACTTATGCCGATCTAAACACATTTTGCCACTAGTCACTCATTTTCACCCTGATCATTGTGTTTTATGTCAGCATTTGGTGCATGTGAATAATTGGAAGACCCTGTGAGTTTGTGGAAAAGTTGGGATATGCATAAACTTGGAATGTGGAGTAGGAAATTAGCATGAGAGTGTGCACATTGGATGACCTCTATGCATAAACCATGAGAGGTATATACAGGGGTAATATACAAGCAGTAAAGCAGAGAGGAAAAACACAGCTCTTTGGATCCATCGTCTCCCCACTGGCCATGGAGCACTGGCTATGTTTTATTGTATCTTTCCTGACACCAGCGCATGCCCACTATATTATAGTCCATTCAAGGCTTTAAGTGGAATTCTCTGCACAAGTTTCAGCTGTGCTTGCTATACGAGGTAAGACACAGCTAAGTGAGAAGGGAATTAGAGAAAGGATGATGACAGAAAGGATGATGACAGAACAGGGCAACATAAGAGAAAAGAGAAGGATAGGCCTGGGAGACATAGATTTAAAGAACAGGGCAGCTATATGCATTTTCCAGCTTAGCTATATATGTGATTCTGATGCTCCAATTATTAAGGTTTAGGTTTTGTACCGGCACACATTGTCAAAGACTATACCCAAATAGCAATAAACTCCTCTACTGTACACTTATTTGGGCATGACATGAAAATTATGAAGGGCAAAGAGGTAAAGTTTATCCCAAAAATTACCTATGACAATTATTGCCTAGTAGAAAAATGATGTCAAAAAACCAAGTAGAGTAGCTACACTGAAAAGGTTATCGTTCAATTTCCTGGTAGCTACAGTTCTGTTTACCATTCAAACACCTTTCCTACACTTTTCTCGAGGAACATCATGTTTCCTGATAAAGGACAGTGCGTATTTAATTATTGTACACTTTCCTACACTTTTCCGCCACGACAGGGCATATTTTACTGTACACTTTCCTACACTTTTCCGCCACGACAGGGCATATTTTACTGTACACTTTCATACACTTTTCCGCCACGACAGGGCATATTTTACTGTACACTTTCCTACACTTTTCCGGCACTTTTCCAGGACAGGTGCAGTAACGTGTACAGGAAATTGTACCCTGCACTGTTTTGCAGGAAATTTTAATTTCTCTCCAGTGAAGGGGGATGTAAATGTTGTTTGTGGGCGGCTCGGCCACTGCATGGCTTTGAAAGATGTATCACTAAGTACGGTAGTAGTATACACCGGTCGTCCTGCATTATGCCCATACATTTTAGATTAGTACGTCGTTTAACCCTTCGGACACCATGGGTATATATCTGCTTAAATAGATGTATAAAGTATTAGTGCCTAGTATTATAACCCTATATAAACTCTTATGGACTTACGGAGGCTCTGGACACATTTATGTGTCCGCAGCTGGTTAAGTGTTAATAATATCTGGCATTGAAGCTCACAGCAAATGTACAGCAGAGGGATGTAAAAGCATAAGTGCTGGCACAGATAGCTTTGATCAGAAAGTTATGCACTATATACCTAAAAACTTGATTGATGTGGCATCTATTAAATTGTAGGTAAATTTTAGCAATGGCAAAGAGAAAATAGTTCTATTATGGTATTAACCGTCTTTCCAGTAGGCTTTGGCAATAATACTGCGGATGGACAATAAAATTAATGGGTCAAAAAGGTTAGACGGTCAACAAAATGAGTCTCACCTGTTAATTCCAAAATGCGCCAAAATATAGAAAATATAGTACAGACAACTGCAACTAAGAGAAACTAAGCTCACCGTAACGATCAAGCGACCGCGCGGGGATGTGGCGCAGCGGATAAGCTAGCTAGGTGTGCACGGAAAAGGAGGCGTGCCATACGCGCGCGGCGCGGATCTACACACAGTCGGCGCGCATGCGCAGCGAGGGTGCAGTACTTGGTTTCGTGAGTGTGTCCGTCTTAACTAAGGGTGTCAACGATTTCGCATTTTTTGTAGGCACAAGAACGGAAGAAGAGAAAAACCAACTATGCGTACTATTTTGACTAGTGTTGGTGTGTGTAACCGTAACATCTGCTATCTTGCTGCACCTATCCATATTTCGCTATCCTCCATAAATAAGGGTGTCAACGATTTCTAATTTTTTGTAGGCACAAGAGTGAAAGAAGAGACAAACCAACTATGCGTAGTACTTTGACTAGTATTGGAGTGTGGAATGCATCTGCTATCTTGCTGTACCTATCCCTATCTCCCCCAAATTTCGCTATTCTCCCTAAGTTAGGGTGTCAACGATTTTGCATTTTTTGTAGGCACATGAGCGGAAGAAGGGAAAAACCAACTATGAGCGCTACTTTCACTAGTGTTGGAGTGTGGAACCATAACATCTGCTATCTTGCTGCACCTATCCCTATCTCACACATATTTGGCCATCATCCCTACATTAGGCCTAGGGCTAGGGTGTCAACGATTTCACATTTTTGTAGGCACAAGAATGGAAGAAGAGATCTAGACAAACCAACTATGTGTAGTATTTTGACTAGTATTGGAGTGTGGAATGCATCTGCTATCTTGCTGTACCTATCCCTATCACCCCGCCTGGTTACCTGACATGTGGTATAATATTATAGAGGAGCAGAAGATGTATTAGTCGCTGTAAGGTCTTGCACACAACCACATCCAAATTCAGGAGAAAGGAGCTAATATCATTATGTAAAAGTGAAACAATGCCACTAAAAGGGAAACAACCTGTGTACACAAACATACACTCATCGAAATGACGTGTACAGATGTATATACTACAGACACTGATCATGGTTCATTACAGCGACTATTTGAAGTTAGAGTAAATGTCAAATGAGTTGAGGAACTGCTGCATGATGGAGAAAATGGACTGGTACTGCTGGACAGTGACAACACTGCCCGGTTTCTGGATCCGCAGAGCCTTGACTGCCTGGAACACGTCCACCGTTCCCTCGGTCTTGCAGCAGTCTATGGCATTACTCAGAGCAACCAGGAGACCACATCGGCTCACTGTGTCACTGGGTAAGCAAAGAAGAGACTGAGTATAAAGAATATCACGCTGCATGACAATAACTCTTGTGCTTGGCAAAATTTTTCGTGAAGTGCAGTGCAAAAATCCTCTAGTACCACTGTGGGAAAGTTAGCTTAAACTTTTCGTACTTTTAGCAAGCGAGTGGGAGGGAGGACAGGCCAACCAACCATCTCCAATGCATTGACTTTAGTGGGAGTGTGCATTGCAGAAATTGGGTGGCGCACATTTTCTTCAAGAAAGTGGTGGAAAGGGTGGCCAGCCAACCATCCCAACCATACTGGACCCTTATACATCATAAGGGTGGCCTCAACTTTTCTCATTGTTGGATGCCGCCTCGCTGAGAGCACAATAACCGCAGGTGCTTTGGACGATACTATATACACCTGGCAAATAAAGCAATACAAACCCAGTTTTCATTTTTAGGTCAATCTTTTCTCTCAACATACACTGTGACAGCAATACTGCCCAAACCTACCATTTCCCCTGGAATTAATCAGTGTCCAAATTTTATGACGTCACAACAGTAATTACCATTACTACTACACAGCAGCCCCTAGCCACTCACACTCCATGGACAACTATTGGATTGTTGCCAGTCCTCCTCTGAGTTGCTGCCACTTTCTCAATGAGCTCCAGGAGGGCCCTGTTGTCCTGGGCCAGCCCCTCCTCACTCCAGCCACTCACCTGGTACTGCGTCACCTTCTGCTGCTGGTGAGGCTGTGTGACCACACACCAGAGAGAGGAAGGGGAAGGATGTACAGAGAGAGGGAGAGGGAGAGGGAGAGGTAGAAAGTAGGATGGGAGGCAAATTTGATGCCAGATGGGGAGTCAGACCATCTTTTGGCATTAAAACAAAAGCTAGACCCTCAAATTGGATAATGGACCCAGTTTACTGTCAAATTGATTTTGGACATAAAAATTTGACATCGACATAAACAACCAGGAAAAGTATTTTGGTACTTTTCACTCCCCATAGAGTAGTGATACTTGCAGGTTAACACCAGGATGAATCGGAACGCACCATTTTGTTATAGACAAGGGTGAAGTTCCTCTGAACAATGTTGTCATACTTGACATTCCCCGCAGTGATGGTGAACTCTCCATGGGTGACCTCTTCCCCACTACCCTCCTCCTTACTAGGCCAGTATACCCATAGCACACCTCCTACACCAATAGCATATTGGACAAATAAAAATCAAAGCACAAACTGGCAAGATGTCCTCAGACTTTACTGTACTAGCAACGATGAGTGCAACCTAGTATAATGCCCAGATGAACACAGACTAACATGTGTGGCTTAATACCCTCGGCGCGCATGTGCAGCGAGGGTACGGTAGTTGGGTCTGTGTGTGTGTGTGTCGAGTCTGTTACTCTACATCTCACTTCTCGAGTGTTTGTTCGTCTCACAAAGGATATGACCTACTTAAGGGGCAGATTTTTCGAACGGTTTTCTCTCTAAAACTGCTCCGTCGCAAAGCTAGAGCGCGAAAAAGCCAATATGTACACAACGGACGGGATAGCCTACCACGGTCTGATCGATCCGCGTGCTCTGCGTATTATACCTCGGAGGCACCAGAAGATACAACGCAGGGCGTGTATCGCCTCTCGCATGCTAGCCCGCGTCAGACGGCGCGCGAGCTATAGACCACGAGCACGAGTACTAAACCCAGCCCATCAATTAGTGGTGGCGCAAGAATTTACTTACGAGTGCGCGTCACAATGCGCCGCGCTTTCATTAACCCTCGGCGCGCATGCGCAGCGAGGGTTACAGTAGTCGTTCTGTCTGTCCGTCCGCGCGAGTTCTAGCACTACAGGCTACGAGGCGGCCAATGAGTGGCACCAACGGGTTGTGAACGACGAGAAGATTTTCCCGAAACGACTGCGTTCCAGAGATATGGCGTATATAGGTGACACAGTAATCACTCAAGGGTGTACCAAACCCTCTAGTGTGATGGCGGCTACAAACAATAACCCTGGATGGTTGTGGCAGACGAGTTTTGCACCTGCCACACACAATAATAATGGTTACTACTGTGACTGTGCTATCAGCTTAGGTCTACTAGGCTAATAATATGGTGCCAGCTCATGCGTGTATGTATGTATGCACAACTACAATACGCTAGTAGTGGGCAAGCTATTTGAAAGTCATTTGTCTGCTGAAAAGAGGCAGGATTACTGTCTGCAGCTGTGTTCACATTAGAGAGTTGGCTATACCCTTGAGGGATTACGCTGTTGTGTTACCCAGAGGCAATGGTCTATTATGGTACATTCACATCGTTTGTGCATTTTAGGCAATCATATTCGTTCCGATTGCTATTGGTGACGTGTCTCTTTTGAACTGAAGTTTAAGTTACGAGATTCATGAAAAGTGTTGCTGCAAATGATAATTTGCATATAGCCTGGCATAATTATTCCTTTTTAGGTGACACAGTAATCACTCAAGATGGTACCAAACCCTCTAGTGTGATGGCAGCTACAGACAATAACCCTGGCTGGTTGTAGCAGACGAGTTTTGTGCCTGCCACACATACCTACCACTACTGTGACTGTGCTATCAGCTTAGGTCTACTAGGCCGAGCGCGTTAGCGTGAGGCGGGTTGTATTCTCGTGTCGTCAATTAGTCACGCTTAGGAATGCCAATTAGTCACCAAAAGGAAGTGTAACTTCTGTCATTCGTAGAAAGTCTAGCTTCCGCCGTGCGCGCAGACGAGCGGCCTCAGTCGGACTGTTTACGCATTGGCGCGAGGCAAAATATGCGCGTGCGCATTCCTATAGTAAGAATTATGGTACCTGCTCATGCGTGTATGTATGTATGCACAACTACAATACGCTAGTAGTGGGCAAGCTATTTTAAACTCATTTGTCTGCTGCAAAGAGGCAGGATTACTGTCTGCAGCTGTGTTCAGAGAGTTGGCTACACCCTTGAGGGATTACGCTGTTGTGTTAATAACCCAGAGGGAATGGTCTATTATGGTACATTCACATAGTTCGTGCATTTTAGGCAATCAATGTATATTTGTTCCGATTGCTATTCCCTCCTCCTCCTCCTCTCTCTCTCTCGGCCTCCCTCTAACAGCTGCAGTCACGACCTCCCTCAAGTCATCTGGCATTCCTTGAATCGCCGAAATACTGGCTGCATATCAAAGTATGCACACCAGCTATAACAAATACGACACACATATTGGTGACGTGTCTCTTTTGAACTGAAGTTAAGTTACGAGATTCATGAAAAGTGTTGCTGCAAATGATAATTTGCATATAGCCTGACATAATTATTCCTTTTTAGGTGACACAGTAATCACTCAAGGGTGTATATACCAAACCCTCTAGTGTGATGGCGGCTACAAACAATAACCCTGGCTGGTTGTAGCAGACGTGTTTTGTGCCTGCCACACACAATAATAATGGTTACACCTACCCACTGCTGTGACTGTGCTATCAGCTTAGGTCTACTAGGCTAATAAGAATTATGGTGCCAGCTCATGCGTGTATGTATGTATGCACAACTACAATACGCTATATAGTAGTGGGCAAGCTATTTGAAAGTCATTTGTCTGCTGCAAAGAGGCAGGATTACTGTCTGCAGCTGTGTTCAGAGAGTTGGCTACACCCTTGAGGGATTACGCTGTTGTGTTAATAACCCAGAGGGAATGGTCTATTATGGTACATTCACATAGTTCGTGCATTTTAGGCAATCAATGTATATTCGTTCCGATTGCTATTCCCTCCTCCTCCTCCTCTCTCTCTCTCGGCCTCCCTCTAACAGCTGCAGTCACGACCTCCCTCAAGTCATCTGGCATTCCTTGAATCGCCGACATACTGGCTGCATATCAAAGTATGCACACCAGCTATAACAAATACGACACACATATTGGTGACGTGTCTCTTTTGAACTGAAGTTAAGTTACGAGATTCATGAAAAGTGTTGCTGCAAATGATAATTTGCATATAGCCTGACATAATTATTCCTTTTTAGGTGACACAGTAATCACTCAAGGGTGTATATACCAAACCCTCTAGTGTGATGGCGGCTACAAACAATAACCCTGGCTGGTTGTAGCAGACGTGTTTTGTGCCTGCCACACACAATAATAATGGTTACACCTACCCACTGCTGTGACTGTGCTATCAGCTTAGGTCTACTAGGCTAATAAGAATTATGGTGCCAGCTCATGCGTGTATGTATGTATGCACAACTACAATACGCTATATAGTAGTGGGCAAGCTATTTGAAAGTCATTTGTCTGCTGCAAAGAGGCAGGATTACTGTCTGCAGCTGTGTTCACATTAGAGAGTTGGCTACACCCTTGAGGGATTACGCTGTTGTGTTAATAACCCAGAGGTAATGGTCTATGATGGTGCATTCACATGTCAGGTGGTGCATTTTAACAGTAATCACTCAAGGGTGTACCAAACCCTCTAGTGTGATGACCAGCTGCAGAAAATAACCCTGCCAGTTTGTAGCAGATGAGTTTTGTGCCACACACAATAATAATGGTTAACACCTATATACCCACTACCGTGATTGTGCTATCAGCTTAGGTCTACTAGGCTAATATGAATAATGGTACCAGCTCATGCGTGTACGTATAATAGTATGCACAACTAAACTACTAGTAGTGGGAAAGCCATTATTATGAAAATCAATTGTCTGCTGAAAAGAGCCAGGATTACTGTCTGTAGCTGTGTTCACATTATAGAGTTGTCTACACCCTTGAGGGATTACGCTGTTGTGTTAGCTAATAACTCAGAAGGGAATAGTCCACATTCACATGTCTGGCTCTGCAAATTATTGTGTCACACACAATACTTCATAGAGTGTTACTCTCTGTGAGTGCTACACTGATACTCATGGGACCACGCCAATGACATTACACTATAGGGGTTTATAGTATGTACACAGGAGAGGTGTTATATTACATATGCTCATGAAACAGCCGTCACACCACATTCGTTGTTTGATATAGTATACCCTCTGCTTTAAAATTTGGTTTCCTGTTAGCCACCTTAATAATATTGGGTTTTAATTAAGATAGTGTGCAATCAATGGCTAAATTCTATCACTGTGTAGAGAAAAAGATTTATGCAATGGAGAAATTGTGCAATATGCAATTATGAAAATCAATTGTCTGCTACGAAGAGCCAGGATTACTGTCTGTAGCTGTGTTCACATTAGAGAGTTGTCTACACCCTTGAGGGATTACACTGTCGTGTTAATAACCCAGAAGGGAATAGTCCACATTCACATGTCTGGCTCTGCAAATTATTGTGTCACACACAATACTTCATAGAGTGTTACTCTCTGTGAGTGCTACACTGATACTCATGGGACCACGCCAATGACATTACACTATAGGGGTTTATAGTATGTACACAGGAGAGGTGTTATATTACATATGCTCATGAAACAGCCGTCACACCACATTCGTTGTTTGATATAGTATACCCTCTGCTTTAAAATTTGGTTTCCTGTTAGCCACCTCAATATTGGGTTTTAATTAAGATAGTGTGCAATCAATGGCTAAATTCTATCACTGTGTAGAGAAAAAGATTTATGCAATGGAGAAAATTGTGCAATAAAAGATGTATAAATTTTCAGGTTTGACGATATCTAACCAAACCTCTATTTAGTACAAAACCATGGTAGCTACGGTACATGACTGGTTTAGCATAGAAGAGTTGAAGTGTATCTTTATTGTCTTTATTCCAGTCTTTGTTATCAGTCATGTCATGTAGTTTTTTGTCATACTTGTCAGGTTGGCAAGCAATGATAGGGCAAGACTGAGTCACACATTTCCATGCCACCACTACGACATCTTCCAGTTGTAGATCAGCACACTCTGGATGAGAATTTTTAATCGTCCCCATAACCTGCAAGTGATGGAAGATAATTATTCTTCATAGTACGAAACACAATACCTTTTCACAAATCTGAGCAACTGCCTTTCTTTGCACTTCATCTTCCCTTGCTCTTGATGATTGCAATAGCATGCCATATGCACGGCTCACGTTTTCCAATTCACCCTTCTTCTCTGGATCATTTTTCAGATCATGCACTGTATAGAGCTCCTCCAACTTATCAAGGATTAATCCTGTCAAGTGTTGCTTGCTACACCTGTAACTTTCCTGATGTCGGAGAAAAGTTATTTATTGTTTTGATAACTATGTTAACTTACAACAAATATTTCCGTGAGAACTGCCTTAGCATTAAATTCTTCTTTATAATGTCGTTCAAGGTCCAGCAAAATTATGGTAGGAACAATCCACAATTCCTTATACTCCAAATTCACCTCGTCATGTTTGCCATAATGTTGCTGTTCGAACTGTTTCACTGTTGTGACCTTACTACAGATAACTCAGTCTACTATTAGATAAGTATCTGCATTTATCATTACCTTAAGTCTGCTCTTTCTCTTGCCCTCTGTTTCTCTTCTGTTCGGCTACTATGATACATTGTATGTTGAATTCTTTTTGACAATAAGTATAAATATCTCCAGTTTCTGATTTATGCTACTGTAGCTTCTCATATAATTTACCATCTGCTCACAATTCTGGTTCGCGTTTGTAGCACTATCACGAACCATACGTGTATCTTCAAGGGCCGCGATCGCCATTGCTAACTTATAATACAGCCAGTGTGTAGAAAAGTATACAAACAATATCATTCGTATTTGCCTGTATTTGGTGTAAAGGCATGCTTACAATGTATTGTTTGACAGCAGTGTGGTGGTATGAAAAAACTGCACACGTACTTACTGTTGTAGCTTAGTGCTAATTAAAGCAGCAAAGTTGTCGGTTACTAAGTACTTACTCTCGTAGTTTGTGAGTACTCCTGCCTCTGTAATGCTCAGATGATTCTGTAACTCGAAACTGACGCTTAATTACCTGTTCATTTCCTAAAAATTGTAGCAAGTTTATTGGTTGCTTGACTATAATATTGTATGACTTACTGATGTAGTTTCTTGGTACTTTCCTCATGTAGAGCTGTAATACGATGTTTTTCTTCCTGTAAACCTCGAAGTGACTGATTTAATGATTCTAGTTCAGATTCTTTCCTAAAAAGCAGCAGTGTCATGCTCACTACGAATCTATAATTGTATATATTAAGTAGAATACGTACACACTACACTCGCTGTCCGTAGCATTCATGGTACGGTTTCCTTAGTAATACGATCTTATCATCTTTTAAACTGTGAAGCGACTTCTACAAGCATTCTCAGTCAATTTCTTCCTATAAATCGCCCCATAACAAGCGGAATCGGTTGGTTATAGATTTAACTAAGTACTCACTGTTTTAATTTCCTGGTACTTTCCTCATGTAGGGCAGTAATACGATGTTTTCTTCCTGTAAACCTCGAAGTGACTGATTTAATGATTCTAGTTCAGATTCTTTCCTAAAAAGCAGCAAGTTGTCAGTCACTACTAACTATAATTATATTATTAAGTATAATATACATACTCACTGTTGTAGCGTCATAGGATACTCTGTCATATAATACGATCCGTTACTCATCTTTTAAACTTTGAAGAGACTTCTTACAAGATTCTAATTCAATTTCTTTCCTATAAAGCAACAAGGTAATCGGTTATTATTTAACTAAGTACTCACTGTTTTAATTTCTTGGTACTTTCCTCATGTAGGCCGCAGTTAGTAATACAGATCTTTCTTTCCTCTAAACTCGAAGTCAGAGTGACTGTTTAAAAGATTCTAGTTCCAATTCTTTCCTAGAAAGGAGCAATTTGTCAGTCACTATTAACTATTTTTTAAGTACAAACTCACTGTTGTAGCTTCTTGGTACTTTCCTCATGTAGGGCAGTAATACGATTCTGTAAAACTTGATGTGACTGCTTAAAAGATTCTTTCCTAGAAAGCAGCAAGTTGTTGGTTAATATTGACTATTAATGTGAGTCCATAAATACTCACTGTTTTAAACTCTCATCATATGAAGCTGTAATACGATGTTTATCATCCTGTAAACTTTGTAGTGACTTCTTATAATCCTTCCTATATAATACCAAGTATTACTTACAGTTGTAGGTCTTTATTAACACGGCCATTTTCTTCCATTTTTTCCTTTAGTGACTGCTCTTTTATTTTTAGTTCTTCATCCTGCCTAAAAAACAGTCAGTTTTTGGTCAATAAATTTGAGTCCACTTACTCTTGTATTGTCTTTCTAGCACACTCAAGTTTGTTCTGTAATCTTTGATGTAACTTCTCCCGAGTTTCTGCTTCTTTCCTAAACAGCAAGTGCTTTGCTTAAAAAATACTTGCTCATGTGACACTCTTCCTGTGTGAGGCAGTAGTTAATTTCTCTTACCTCAAACTAGTAAGTTCCTCTTCTTTCCTATAATATACAGCCAACTGAGTAAAATCAAGGGTAAATATAATTATGCTTACTGTTGTAGCTCTCTCTTAAGACTTTTATTTTCTTCTTTTTCACTCTGAATTGACTGCTTACAAGTTTTTAGTTCAACGTCTTTCCTATAATAGCAGGAACATTGTTGGTTAATTCATAATTATTATTGTGGGAAATTACTAGGCATAGCAAGTATTTCCTCTCTATAATCTTTCAAGTGACTGCTCTATCTCTAGTTCTCCTCTTACAGAGATGAGACACTGTTTATATACTTACTTTTGTTGCCAGGTCATACTTTCATGTGAAGCAGTAAGGCAATCCTCTACTCTTTTGAATAAATGTCCACATTCCATATTTGTCCTAATATTATAGAAAATCTGTTGGTGACTAAAACTGGGCAATAATTGGTCACCTTTGAATTTCCTGAAGTATTGAGTCCCTGTGTAAGCATATTTCATTGTCAAATGTAGATCAGCACGGGATTAGGATGCTTACATTTTTCCATTACTTTCTTGCCTCTGACTGTATAAAAAAAATGAGTGTAGCTACAGGCTTGAGGATTTTATCATCACTTTTGTGCTACATTAATTAATGCGAGGGGCTATGATAAGGGTTTTTCATCATCATAGCCGACCAGCATAAAAATACAACAATATAATAGCTAGGCTGCATGCTCAACAAAAATCTTTTCCGTGAACTACATCTTCTTAAATAACCCAAGACCCACCAATGATGTTAAGGAAGTTATAATATTTGAGCTTTAACAGATAAGGATTTGAATTGTGGATTGTGTAATTTGTAGCTAACCACTGAAGTTCCTGAAGTATTGAGTCCCTGTGTAAATAATATGAGCATATTTCCTTGTCAAATGTAGATCAGCAAGGGATTAGGATGCTTACATTTTTCCATTAATGACTTTAATTTCTTGCCTCTGACTGTATAAAAATGTTGGTTACATGAGTGTAGCTACAGGCTTGAGGATTTTATCATCACTTTTGTGCTACATTAATTGATGCGAGGGGCTATGATAAGGGTTTTTCATCATCATAGCCTGTATTTCCCGACCGGCATAAAAATATCTTTTCCGTGAACTACATCTTCTTAAATAACCCAAGACCCACCAATGATGTTAAGGAAGTTATCATCTTTGAGCTTTAACAGTGAAGGATTTCAATTATGGATTTCAATTATGGATTGTGTCATGAGATCAGGGCGGGGCCAGAGCGTAATCAGTCCGACTGAGGCCGCTCGTGCGCGCTCTCCGCGCTCTACTGACTGCGCGCGAAGCCAGACTTCCTGCGCGCACGGCTGAAGCTAGACTTCCTACGAATGACGGAAGTGACATTCCTAAACGTGACTAATTGACATTCTTAAGCGTGACGGACACGTACGTACGTACGTACGCGAATACAACCCGGAGTAGTTGTCAGTGAGTGCCAGATTAGTTTAAAGTTTTATGAACACATAGACTTCACAATCAGCATCACCTTTCTGTATAATGCATAATCTCTTCTCTTGTCCATTGATTTTGCCTGTTGTATTTATAAAATCATTCACCATTATTATGCACTTCTACTACTTACTGTAGTTCTGTTGTGTAATCCTCACAGATTACTGCCTCAAGGCCACTTATATAACATAATGATCAAATAATTTTCCAGTTTATACAAATAATTTATCACCTTGGAGAGTCATTTGATGTAGAAAGACTACCACGGTCTGTCTGGTGCTCTTCTGTAGGAGTAGGGTGAAAAAAACCCCATATCTTTGTGATCAAGCCGCTCATTTGCTAGTAGTATAATATAGTGAACTTTGACTAGGACTACGGCGTAGTGTGCTCGTGCTCGTTTAACTTATCGGCAGTGTTGTGGAAATGGTTCCTCAGACCTCGCTGCGACGGAAGTGGGTAGAGTTTTGCCCGGTGGAACGACCTGCTCTTTGGCGCTCACATGCACATCCGGGTTATCTCCGTGCCTCATAACTTCCACGCATTAGTTTTGTCCCTCAGTGCAGCCCAAGTTGTGTTTAGCATCGTAACTAGCTACGTATACCACCTGAAAATCGATGGCCGATGGTCCTCGTATCACATCTAATAAGTGTCAAGTCGCACAGCGCATTGTTCGTACTGATACCGACATAGAATGCTCTGAGTACATCGCTGCGATCGACTTCGGGACAGTTAATTGCTCCGTAGCATATGCCGCACCTGGTGAAATGGGCGAGCACGGGCCTGTTTTGCTACCATTTGACACTTTTTTTCGTGTTCCGACTGCCATACTTTTCAACACGGACGGTATAGTTGAAGCATTCGGTGCAGATGCACGCGAAATTTATGGAAATACTGTCAGGATTGGCAATCAACTGGAATATACGTTTTTTGAGCAGTTAAAGATGGATATGCAACACGATCAGGTTATCAAAATTAATGTTGTGTGCTCAGCTGATGTTATATAGGCCTAAATATATTCCCTATAGTCAGTAAATCGAGAGAGGAAGGTGAAAGCCAGTAATGACAAGGAGTACTATCTAGTTGAAGTAATTGCCCACATACTAAAATACTTAAAGGATGAGTTGATCAGAGTACTCCAGGCATCAGGTTTACCTGTGACAGCCACTTACTTTGATTGGGTTATCACTGTGCCTGCTATTTGGAGAGCAAAAGGAAAGCAAATGATGAGAGAAGCTGGATATAAAGTTAGTTTTTTTACATTGGACTGTATATGCGAGCGGGAGCGAGCCAACCTAGTCGTTTGTTCTAGCGGATTTTCTATATGTATAATAATAATAATTATATATGTGACGGGCTCCACGGCACTGTACATACCGAAAGGTTTACGTGATTCTAAATTCGCGCGCGAAACGGAATAAAATTTCGCAATCGTCTAACGGCGACAGGTAGCTCTCTCTGTCTTGCTTCACGAATGCGCTGACGGCACGTTATGCAGCCCGAACATCGCGAGCATATCCCAAGCTCATTGGGTCGCTCCAGCTCGCCAACAATGTTCAGCATTCTCCTAGTATTATTACTAGGAATGCGCACGCGCATATTTGCCTCGCGCCTGCCAGCCAATGCGTAAACAGTCCGACTGAGGCCGCTCGTGCGCGCGCTCTACTGACTGCGCGTGAAGCTAGACTTCCTACGAATGACGGAAGTTACACTTCCTTTTGGTGACTAATTGACATTCCTAAGCGTGACTAATTGACATTCTTAAGCGTGACGACACGTACGTCGGAGTAGTTGCCTCACGCTAACGCGCTCGGCAATTATTGTGCCATAATTAACCCTCGGCGCGCATGCGCTGCGAGGGTTACTGTAGTCGTTCTGTGCGTCTGTCTGTCTACGACTATTCTCGCACTACAGGCAACGAGGCGGCTTATGAACGATACCAACAGCTTTAGCGGTACATGGGCTAGAAAACTAAAATGGCGATTTTGCTAAAACGACTGCGTTCGAGAGCGACAAACTGGCACGGTCGCGGACAGCGTTGCGTGGCCCAACCCATCAATAAGCGGTGCGCATGCGTGTATTAGACGCAGTATGCTGGACTGATCCGCTTGCTCTGTGTATATACCTTGGAGGCACAAGAAGCCACAGCGAAGGGTGTGTATCGACTCCCGCGTGCTATCTACTACTGTAGCTAGCCCGTGTCAGACTCTCTGCGAGCTACTAGCGGGAGACCGCGAGTAAACGCCAATAGCCCAGCCCATCCATTAGCGGTATCGCGCATGCGCAGTTCGCCGAGGGTTTGCACTTTCATTGTCTCATTTTTCATTGTCGTGGCGTCACATCCGGGTAACTGTATTGCGCATGCGCAAACAATACGCACACACCCTCACGTCACGTTTGTGCGGCCTTCTAGCTCTTACGCGCCCAGGCTTATTAGTTACGTTCGTAGACTGAGGCACAAGTCAAAATGGAACAGGCAGCGACTTGCGAACGTAACATGGACTGCAGGAGCAGTAGACGTTCGCTGCAAGACTGGGCCTCCTATATAGAACGGACTTGAGTGTATTTACGAGAGACTGTAGCTAGTCACTTGACTTTCCTCCGCTCTTCACTGGTAGCGTCTTCATTGTGCGTAGGCAACATGCTTGTTTGCAAGCGAGGCGAGCCTCCCTTGTCGTATAAATGCGGGGGTTTCCATCCAGCCAACGCAGTTAAATGGCCGTTAAGGTTTTGCCAATATCATCGACCACTACGGATCACGTGAGATTTCACCTGTGCCATCCCTATATAGAGCGTCTACCGACGCTCTAATAGATGCCTTCACTGCACCTTAAACGTGTATATAGTCCGCGGATAAAATATATGCTAAGCGCTTCTTGCGCGCTCACAGCTCGCGCAATTGCAGAGGCGGAGTCGCCTCCGTGCGCATGCGTATAAAAGGGGCGGTGCCTGGCACAAACATGGCGGCGGTAAAATTCAAAAACGTACCAGAAGGCAAGTGTATGGAGCCTTCGTTTGTACCGCTAGCGCAACGCTGGAACAACATAGCTGCGGTGCGTAACACGGATTGGTAAATAAAATGTGCGCACGCGCGTGACACGTCTATATAATACGTATAGTGAAGTGCGTGCAAGCTGGCTGCATGGCTCAGTCTTCCTCCTGTTCCTCAGGACTCTGCTGAGGGCTAGGGCTAGGGCTAGTTCCTCAGGACTCTGCTGATGGAAAGAACAAGATAATTAATATCAGCTATGTCAAAGAGCTTCGCCATTAGCTCGACCGGCTTCAATGGAGGTGCTCCCGCAGGAGCGAGAGCGGACTTTAGAGCTCCTTGAACGCTGCCATTGTGTCAGTGTTGCCAAACGTTAGCTGGAGAGTCAAACGTGGGCCGCCGGCCCTCGGTTTCTTGGCCGCTGGAGGTTCAGACATTCATGTGCGAGTAGCACAAGAAGCGCTGTTCAGCGCAAGAAGCGCTGATTTAGCATTGAGAGGCTTTTATTAGGACAAACGCAGCGTGTTTTAGTGCGTGGAAACGGATGCGTGGTAGCCAGCGGCTCAGGAAGTGAAGAGACAGTAGTTTGAACACCGCCATTTTGTCACAGTGTGCGCTAAAGTTAATCGATTTTTGCCTGGCACGCCCCTTTTTATACGCGGACTACACGTTTAAGATTCTGGTCACGAGAGTTACTCTAGGATATGAGGCACAAAAGTTTTCTGATAATTAACTTTGGCTTATTTACTCACTCATCAGCACACTTACGGAAATGGACGGGAGTCTCATGCGCGAAAGCTTTCAGAATTCTCTTGCTCTCTGGAAAACCCATAACATTACTGGATTACCCTCTTTAGAGCCCATGCAAGTTTCGTACCATCCATGATGAGGGCGTTTTAACTTTACAAAATCTCCGCTTGATTTGAATGTATAATATCCGCTTGCAAAACGCCACAAAACTCGGCGAGAGTGACTTTCTATGCCTTCAAAACACACTATAGCAATAGTCTACGGGCCCATATGTAGTTATACATCTACCCAAAGCAGTGGCGGATCCAGGGGAGTTTCTTTGGTTGCAGTGGAAACCCCCTTTTTGACAAAGCTTCGTGCGGTTCGGGCCACCAAGCGCGCGAGCAGGCGCCGCGTTTATTGCGCATAAGGTAAATGGGGGTAAAGCCAGGTGTTCCAGAAGAATGCAACACTAAGTGGAACTTGGAAAGTGAACTCAGGATGCAATATTATATAGAAGTCACAAGTTGGCTCAGAATGTAAGTCGAAGTTAACCAAGAACAAATTAAAGCTACACCCCAGTATAATTCTCTCTAATTTACAGACCAACACAGCATCATCTACTCCAAACATTATAGGTTTTGAAGAGTTCCAATTTTCTAGTTCTAGAGTTCTAGAGTTCTAGATTAAGGTTGTCATTGGTGTTGCAGCAGCATTTGCTTCTTCTGGTAGACATGTCACCCCCACTCATTCATCCATTAAATGGCATCCTTATTATTTTAATGAGCAAGTGCTATTCATGATTAGCAACTGGTTAGGCAAACGTAGCTACTGTCCTTCAATCCGACTTGGGACGTTCACATCTACCTTTCCTTCGCTTTCTTCTGTAGGTAAAGTTTCTTTCCACACTTTCCCACCATTTCATCCATGTTTCTTCTTTGGTCCCCATCCCAAAGGCTGCATGGCTGAATGGCAAGTATCCCTCAATGCCCTCAATTTCCATAGAATGGACATTGCTATGAATAAAGTTGCTAGAGAATGGTGTCAGAAATTCGCTACGGTGGTATTTGTGGCCCTAAAAAGCCACTGTATATACAAGGGTTGAGATAGACTAGGTCGGTAGTGTGCATGTAGAGTAACTAAAATCAGCGTCCGATTATTGATCTGGCTGATTATACTCTAATACTTGCAGTTGTGTTTGAAATAGTGCTTCTTCAATGTTACAGGCAGGTTTATGCTCCAGGGAACGCTGCCCAGCATTGAAAGAAGCACATACCCATACTCCCGAGCGTATTGAAGAAGAGAAACCAGAAAAGTTATCTTTAGCACTTGAACCTGAATGTACAGCAATATTCTGTGAATATAAGTCTAAAATGCAGTCTTCCTGTAACAGTGAAAGCAATGAAAGTACTAATGAAAATTCTGATAATTACCTTGTTGTTGATATTGGAGGTGGGACAGTGGACATTTCAGCTCACCGCCTTGTTAGAGATCCAGAGCCACACATTCAGGTTATTCTTCCACCAGCTGGAAATGACTGTGGTGGAACACAGATTAATAAAGAGTTTATGAGATATCTCGAGGAATTGGTGGACGACTCTGGGTTTAGACGTTTTGTTTTGACCTCTGATCAAGTCGTAAATTCAAAACACCGTTTTATTTTGAGTGCGATAATGAATCAAAAATTTGAAGATATAAAAAAATTATTTGGAAAACGTGTAAAATTTATGGGTTCGGTCCACCTTTTCCCTGAATTTGTTGAAACATATGAAAATAATATCAAGCGTGGTCTTGAGAAGAGTGATTCTATTATACAATTAGTAGGCCTTAATTTACGAGTATCTCGTGAATTGATGACCAGCCTCTTTGAAAAAACTGCTAACGGCATTATCGCATGCATTGATGAAGTTATTGAGAAAGTAGGCAGTATTAGATTAATATATCTGGCAGGTGGCTTCGGAGGATCGCACTATATAAAAAAATTGGTTACTGAGCGATTGAAAGAAAAAGATATTAAATGCATTGTTCCAGTAGATCATCCATATGCTGTAGCAAGGGGTGCAGCACTGTTCAAAATGAACCCAAGTGTGATAGAATGCCGCAAGGTAGATGCTACATATGGAATACAAGCAAATACCCGCTTTCAGCATGGTTTACATGATCCAAAGTATATGTGGACAGATGATGACAATAAATTGCAATGCAAAAATATATTTTGCACTGTGGTAGAAAAAGGTGATATTGTTGGAAAAGGAGAAGTATTTTCGATGACATTCAACCCAGCCTCCCATAACCAGAAAAATGTGCTGATAGAGTTTTACAGCTCACAAGACACAGATGTCTTTTATGTGACCGGAGAATGGGGAATAGGCAAATGTGAGCCAAGGCATACAGTTACTAAAATTGGACAGATTACTGTTGATATGCCTGTTCCTGATGGTGATAAGAAACGGGGTGTTGATGTCATATTTAGCTTTAGTCACACAGAAATAAAAGTCAGAGCACTAGACCAAACATCAAACACTGAAGTAAAAACAGTACTTGATTTTTTGAATACACAAACTGTATAATCATGTTGCTCTTGTGTTCTTTGACCACTTGCGGCAAACGCAAGAGAAACAGTTAGTATATCCATCCATCACCGTTGTTAGTCTTTCTGTTTTGTGACTGTGTAAGTGCATACTATTAGAAAAACATGTTCAGATCCAGTGAGTACAATGACTAGTGAGTTATTTGAAGTAATTATAAGCAAATTGCGCTCCCGTGTCAGAACTAATACTAATTGCAAAATGCACTAATCCGTCACATTTCAAAGTACGTGGATTAGAAGAAGCTGCAGGAAAATGCAAATAAAGTACCAGAAAGACTGACTTGTCAGAGAAGATAATTGGTGAGTGGGAGCGAGCGAACCTATTGGTCCGAACGGCGCGATTTGTCACCGTACTACGTCGTCCAATTAGCTTTAGATTTCAATATTGCCTTAGCTAACGACCGTATTATACTGTGCCGTCAATACTTTATACACGGTGCCTTATCTAGAGCCCTCGATCCTCGATGTGCAATTTAGCCAGCCAGAGACCCCTCGTTCATTGGACAGCATTTGCTGTACTCTTTGGTGCCTGACAGAGGCTGTATATACCTCAGTTTCCATCTTCGTGGTTCAAAGGTCCAAGTTCTAAATAGGCTAGGATGGCTCGTGCAGAAATGCCCTGCATTTGCCTTCTAGTAATAATATCTGGTTCATAAGGTTGCAGGCTTGGCTGAAGATAAAGATTTATAGGTTAGTAGCTACTGATTCTGGGAATAACTTGCAGAAGCTCATTGATGTTGTGCATGCACACTGCTCTAAGGTGTGAATAGCAAGGTCAAGCTATCACTGTACGGGATGTAAGTAATAGCTAAGTAACCTGGACCCCGGTGATTAGTCAAATGAGCACAGAGAGGGAGGGGAGAAACATTTAATTTTTCAGGGTGGCGTAGTTCTGAAGCCGTTGGTATCGCTCATGGGCCGCCTAGTGGATACGAACAGAACGTAGCCCTCGCTGCGCATGCGCGCCGAGTTTTTTTTAGAGCGTCTGCGCCGTGCGCGCGCGGGTCAACTCACGTCACAAGTCGAGTCTACTAGGCAATACCGTATAGTAGTCTGGTCTACGGGCGCTATACATGTACCCATACGCACCTTCAGTCCTCCACGCGAGAAGTCGCTCGCGCGATTTCATCTTCTTTAGACCCGCTATCTCCTTACCGGGGACTCAGAAAAGCTGGAGGTGTGCACAGCCACCGCAAATCATCCGGAGCTCTTCCTGGTAGATATTAAAATGAACGACGCCATTTGCTTCTAGTAGTCTGGCGTAGCCTGCCTGGCTACGCCAGACTATATATACTAGCCGTCAGCTAGCCTCGCGGAGCCACGTCTGGTCGCTAGCTAGCCAGGAGACTCGCAAGGTGCATGCATGCGCGCGTGAGCCCGCAGCCGCGCGCATGCGCCCGGCGGAGCACGCTCGCTCGCTCTCAAGTCTCGACGCAGTTTTCCAAGAAGCTATCCTGCGTTTGCTGAGTGTTTGCACTGGGAGCAACTTCGCGAGAGTCTGTGTGCAGAGTGCTGTAACAATCTACTGCCTCCTGCTGTACTGCTTTCAACAAGTTAGAATCCGTCCATGGTAGTCCTACAACATACCATGCAAATCTGAGTGACAATCGTAAGAGCTGTTCACTAAAAGATAATGGAAACAAGTGGGGAAAAAACAACACCATTTTTACTGCCAACTCAGCATGGCGCAATCAGCCAACGGTGACAATACTATAATATACCTCGCCAATTCTAAAGTGCTTAGTCCCACGCGAGGTAGGACGGGGGCTTACACAATTAATACCCATGGGGGGATGCCTTGCTATAAGAGCGTTGGTTTGGGGTCAACCTCTCTGCAAATGTGCACAAGTAATGCCATGTACATAGTCGAGCCAAAAATAATGCAAACAAGTGGAAAATAGGGATGGCTCAAAGCACCAAAAAGGAAGGAACAAGGGTTAGTTAAAGTGCTATTGCTTGCACACGACATTAAAATTCGGCAGAAAGAAGCTATATTATAATAATTATGTAAAGTGAAACAATGCCACTAAAAGGGAAACAACCTGTGTACACAAACATACACTCATCGAAATGACGTGTACAGATGTACTACAGACACTGATCATGGTTCATTACAGCGACTATTTGAAGTTAGAGTAAATGTCAAATGAGTTGAGGAACTGCTGCATGATGGAGAAAATGGACTGGTACTGCTGGACAGTGACAACACTGCCCGATTTCTGGATCCGCAGAGCCTTGACTGCCTGGAACACGTCCACCGTTCCCTCGGTCTTACAGCAGTCTATGGCATTACTGAGAGCAACCAGGAGACCACATCGGCTCACTGTGTTTCTGGGTAAGCAAAGAAGAGACTGAGTATAAAGAATATCACGCTGCATGACAATAACTCTTGTGCTTGGCAAAATTTTTCGTGAAGTGCAGTGCAAAAATCCTCTAGTACCACTGTGGGAAAGTTAGCTTAAACTTTTCGTACTTTTAGCAAGCGAGTGGGAGGGTTATACAGGCCAACCAACCATCTCAAATACATTGACTTTAGTGGGAGTGTGCATTGCAGAAAATGGGTGGCGCAAATTTTCTTCAAGAAAGTGGTGGAAAGGGTGGCCAGCCAACCATCCCAACCATACCGGACTCTTATACATCATAAGGGTGGCCTCAACTTTTCTCATTGTTGGATGCCGCCTCACTGAGAGCACAATAACCGTAGGTGCTTTGGACGATACTATATACACCTGGCAAATAAAGCAATACAAACCCAGTTTTCATTTTTAGGTCAATCTTTTCTCTCAACATACACAGTGGACAGCAATACTGCAATTAGTGTCCAAATTTTATGACGTCACAACAGTAATTACCATTAATACCACACAGCAGCCCCTAGCCACTCACACTCCATGGACAACTATTGGATTGTTGCCAGTCCTCCTCTGAGTTGCTGCCACTTTCTCAATGAGCTCCAGGAGGGCCCTGTTGTCCTGGGCCAGCCCCTCCTCACTCCAGCTACTCACCTGGTACTGCGTCACCTTCTGCTGCTGGTGAGGCTGTGTGACCACACACCAGAGAGAGGAAGGGAAGGATGTACAGAGAGAGGGAGAGGTAGAAAGTAGGATGGGACGCAAATTTGAAAAGTATGATGTCAGATGGGGAGTCAGACCATCTTCTGACATTAACAAACAAAAGCTAGACCCTCAAATTTGAAAATGGACCCAATTTAATGTCAAATTACTTTTGGACAGAAAATTTGACATCGACATAAACAACCAGAAAAAAGTATTTTGGTACTTTTCACTCCCCATAGAGTAGTGATACTTGCAGGCTAACACCAGGATGAATCGGAACGCACCATTTTGTTATAGACAAGGGTGAAGTTCCTCTGAACAATGTTGTCATACTTGACATTCCCCGCAGTGATGGTGAACTCTCCATGGGTGACCTCTTCCCCACTACCCTCCTCCTTACTAGGCCAGTACCCATAGCACACCTCCTACACCAATAGCATATTGGACAAATAAAAATCAATGCACAAACTGGCAAGATGTCCTCAGACCTTACTGTACGAGCAACGATGAGTGCAACCTGGTATAATGCCCAGATGAACACAGACTAACACGTGTGGCTTAATTAGTCAATTTTACCAGACGCTCCTTCCTCACTGGTTGGAGAGTATATATAGGCAGAAGACTTAATTAATAAGTGCAACTTTTGAACTACTCTGCATGAGATTTACGCATTATGTATTTTCAAACTGTACGTGTTAGTCTGTGTTCATCTGGGCATTATACCAGGTTGCACTCATCGTTGCTAGTACAGTAAAGTCTGAGGACATCTTGCCAGTTTGTCATCACATGCAAAATATAAAATAGTTGGGCTTGCTTTGTCATGTTTGAATTAGCATAGAACATAAGCGTGTATTTTATTGGGTTTTCACTTTTCACGCTACTCTGAGAAGATGCACCCACACTGAGAGTGGAGGGAGGTGAATGAGCTCACCTTGTCTTGTTCCATCAGCTGAGACAACATGATGACGACTCCACACCGCCTGTCGTACACCATCTTCCAGAAGTCACGACACGTGCCCTCCATCGGGGCCTGGGCTATGATGTAACCTCGATGTTGCTTGTAGCCCTAACAGTAAACAACACACTTAGAACAAGTGGATCTTTACCAACACCAGCAGTTGGCTTACTCATGTGTATGAACTAATTTATGTACTTACATTGGCAAAGGTGGCATTGATATATCCAGGATGCTCCATAAGCAATGGAACTTTCCACAATTCACCTGGAACACCACAGAACAGC
The DNA here is from genome assembly GCA_030341885.1 of Geodia barretti. Classification (NCBI taxonomy): domain Eukaryota; kingdom Metazoa; phylum Porifera; class Demospongiae; order Tetractinellida; family Geodiidae; genus Geodia; species Geodia barretti. The sequence continues at coordinate 23,522 of CASHTH010001692.1, forward strand.
AAGGTATACATATTAACATCACTGCAAGGCCAGCCACTATTAGCAGCTCACTCGGTAGGAACTCCATACTTCTGTTCTTGTCGGGAAAGCTCTGAGCTGTGAGGGTCAGCACCTCGTGAGGTTTGGGGGAGACTTGCTCCAGTACCTGGCAAGTTGGCAGAAAGACAGAGAAAGGAAAAATGGTGGATTAGAGTGAAACCTCCGAAAAAAAGAACCCCTCTCTATAAGGGACAATTGGTTTTGCCCCATACTAATACATACATTAGTGTATCATACTACCTCTGAATAAAGGACACTTTCAATGTACTGTTTTAGAGAGCCTAGGTGAGGTTAGTGTTGTACTTGCTATATACAGTACTTACCCCAAACTGGACCTCATATCCAGTCTTGCCGTGTTTGGAGTCGGTGGAGGCGAGTTGCCCCATGACCTTGGGCAGGTTCTGGGCCGGGATCTGTGTCTCTCCACAGATGAGACTCTCCAGTACTGCATCGTGGATGAATCCATACTGATCCTGTGGAAGAGGAGAACAATCATCTCATACCAAGAAATTTAGTCTCAAGTGAACTCTACAAAACAGCCCTTGTAAGTTGTATCTGATGGGCACTGCACATACCGTAATGTTCTAGGTGATTCTAAGTATGTGCGAAAAATTCTAAATACGAGTGAAAAATAAACTGTTCACAGTTCTGTAAAAAAGGGGACCTACATGTGTCTGGACCATCATCATCCTCTGTTCCCTGAGTCTGGAGACGATTCCCTGGATGTCCACCACTCCCTCCGTCCCAGCCTGCTCCAGGGCTATGTCCACTGAGAGCAGGGTCCCTGTACGCCCCACACCAGCACTGCAGTAGTAGTCACCGGAACATGTACACTACTCCCGACTAATGAAACTCCTAGTATAATAGTACACTATGCTAGTTGATATGCAGCTTAGTTGACCTGGTAGATGGATGATTGAGTATGTATATACATGTACATAGTGTCGTGGGTTCAAATCCCACTTAGGGCGGCTCTTCCTTTTGTCCTGGGTGTAGTTGATTTGTTTGCTTTCTACCTTGTTGCCTTGCTACCTCCTTGTTGTCACGTATGCAGGCATGGATTACTGGTAGTAGACATACATAGAGGGAAGAGGGAAGACCAGCTTTTGTCTGAGAGTTGTGGCCCAGTGTGTAGTGCACTTTACTTCCAGTCACACAACACTGGGAGTTCGACTCCTGACAAAAGTTGGTTTTTTCTCTTTTCCTTTACTTTACTTTGACCAATTCTGCGGCCAGATATTAACTAAAAGAGTGTTTTTGCACAAAACAAACAACTCCTAAGAGAGTTGCAAACACAAACTCTCGTTCTGTATTTACGACACTTGTAACGGCGTGTTTTGCTGCTTACAAAAACACACACATACATAACTTTGAACATGACTAAACACCGTGGACATACAAGAGTGTAGTTGTAACAGGGAGAGGGGACTGGCCTGCAGTGGAAGATGGCTGGTCCCTTGGCTCCCTTGGTCTCGGCCTTCACCCTGCGGAGGTAGGTGAGGGAGGGGCCGGCATACTCGGGGACTCCGTGGTCTGGCCACGAGGTGAACTGCAGGTGAAGCACCTTCCTCGATTTACCACCCAGCTGCGTGGGGTGAAAGTGCAGAGCATTATGCATACCATTTGGTGTGCCATGTGAACACATCTCACAGAAAACACACACTTCCAATACTACTATATACCAGTAGACAGCCACAAAATTCAACCTGATCCAGATGGCACAATGTAACGCTCATGTGCTTTTTAGAGGATATCAAATTCCTAAAGCAATGGCCAGTGATAGGATTAGCTCACTGAAATGTGGAGATGCCTAATGACGTAGTCGGCAAAGATGAGCTGCTCGGCCAGGGAGACTGTGAACGGACCGTAGTGGGCGGAGCCTGAGGACGGCCAGTACTGATGACACTTGACGTTATTTCCCTCCGTCAGGTTGGTCACCATGACGATTGACCCCACCTCCTCCTGCCACACGGCACGCCAGAAGTCGACCACCGTGTTTGACAGTGGGCCTGTGGAGAGGGGGGAGGGGGGAGGGGGGAGGGGGGAGGGGGGAGAGGGAGCGGGGAAAGGAAGAGAAGGAGAAATGTCATGTTACGGCTCGAGAAGGACAGAAAAGTGTGAGTGAGAGCATTGGTGGAAAATTTTCTAGGGGTCCTCTGTAAAAGTTATGATTAACCACAAAGGTAAGCAATTTATACTGCAGAGGAATTGCAAACCTTCACATAGTTCTTACTAAAATTTACAAAGATACTCTCTCAAAATGTTTCTCACACATTAAAAGCGAGGGAGTCAAACAGGAAATAAAACATACGATTAAAACCACATCAATGGTTGAGCACTGTACCTTGACATGCTATGTACTGCTTGGGTTTAGAATAGCCCTGCATGGGTAAACACACACACTAAGACTCGCCCACAAAATCACAGGGCAGATCAGAGCCAACAGTGTCAGACACACACACACACACACAAGGCAACCAGTAGCTATCAAACTCACGTCAATGTAAGAAGCATTGATGTAGTCTCCCACGTGGGCATTGATGTAGTCGCTGTCCTCATCCTCTCCCGTCACCTCACTGGGTAGGGCCTCCAGGGCTATCCTGTTGTCGTCATCTGTTACGATAAACAATGCAACTAAAGACACAATGGAACATTCCTTGGTTTATATATATACATATACATATAGGAGTGTACCAGCTTTGTGTGGGGCTAGTGCATAGGATTCCTAGTCACCACTGCACTAAAAGTTCCACTCCTGACAGAAGGTAAACTACAATCTGTTTCTACTCCTGACAGAAGGTAAACTTGTTTCCATATACACACTGGGATATTTTACACTCTACATGTTTCAAATCACCAAAAGTTGACTCCTGACAGAAGGTAGTTTTATTGTTTCTATATACACACTGGGATACGGAAACATTTTACACTCTACATGTTTCAAATCACCAACAGTTGACTCCTGACAGAAGGTAGTTTTATTGTTTCTATATACACACTGGGATAAGGAAACATTTTACACTCTACATGTTTCAAATCACCAAAAGTTCCACTCCCCAGACAGAAGGCAGTTTTATCCAACTACAATCTGTATCTATACACACACTGGGATAAGGAAACATTTTACACTTTACCAACATCTTCAGCACTTTGCCATTGTTACTTGGACTCATTTTAACAAGACACAGTTGTTTCAAAGGTATGATTGATGTATGGTGTATTCTCACACGTGCACAGTCTATACACACACTGGGATAAGGAAACATTTTACACTTTACCAACATCTTCAGCACTTTGCCATTGTTACTTGGACTCATTTTAACAAGACACAGTTGTTTCAAAGGTATGATTGATGTATGGTGTATTCTCACACGTGCACAGTACCTACGTACATACTGTTCTTGGAATAATTATCATGTTGACAGTTGGCTGTTGCTGTTTCGTTCCGAGAAAAAGCATGTGCGCACATTGGCTTACTGGGCTTTAAAGTATTGTAAACAGCAATCACATCGGAGTTATTTCAGAGGACAGTTGAAAGGGCTAGAGCTAACATGGGACTGGCAGCTATACATGGACATGTAATCTTCCTGACTACGTTGACAGTTCTACAGTACTTTGGGTCAAGCCTTACTTTTGTTAGGTCATAGAGCATAATCACACACACACACACAATGACTAATTCTTACAGACTGCAATGTTCCTGAATCTGTTCTTAGGGAGGTTGCCGGGCATCTTGAAGACGTTCACAGTATGTCCCTCTTCCCCTGACGGTAGATCCTGTACACCACGACAGCACTCAACATACACCATGTACATACACAACACTCAACATTATAAATGTATATACATCATGCAGACACTATTCAACATGTACGCACTGCTGGACACAACAAACTATTGACTAGTCTACACAGTACATTATACCTGGTACTCTCTGTAGAACCCGGCGTTGTTGTTGGCATGGAGCTGAGCCACGTGCTCCCCAAACTCCTCCACTGGCACAGGTTTCGTCTCCGTCCTCTCCTCCCTGGCAGCAGACGCAGCAGCCCACCCCTCCTCTCCCTCCCCGCGCACCTTCAGTTCAATCTTCCCCTCTTCACTCCCACTGGCGTTCCTAGCCGTGAAGCAGTAGATGCCGGCGTGGGTCATCTCCACACTGACAAAGCAGAGAGCTCCGTCTTTGGCGATCTCTATGGCGTAGTCTGGCTCCACCGTCTTCTCCCCCAGTCTCCAAGTGATGGTGGGGTGGGGTACCCCACTCACCTCCACTCGGAGTATGGCCTGCTGACCCTCTAAGACGCTGATCTCTCCCTGGTACTCTTTTACCACCGGAGCCTCTCCCTCTTCCTCCTCTGCTGGGTGAGAGAGGGACACAAAGCAGGCTCAAAGCAGAGTTCCATTGTGTGTAATCGTTATTTTACAACATGTAAGGTTGCTGTGTTTACTGAGCTTAATGTCCTTCACTTAAGACATGAATGCAACTAAGGCCAAAGCACACGCGAGCACAAGGCTTACCGCGTTAGGTAGCATACACAAAACCTTTTACATCAACTTCAGAGGAACACACCAGGTTTTTGAGCAGTTGTTGTCCCAGAGGGTTGACCAGTTGAAGCTTCAATCTGGGCTTCTGGCGTAGTCTCGTTAGCAGACTCTGATTGAGGGGCATCCCCAGTGGCTGCGGTGCCATTAGTCTTGTCAGATGCGGGCTGACCGCCTTCACCTTCTTCAGCTTTTCCTTTCTTCACTGCATGAGGGACAGTAGCACATAACCGTCAAACTGTTGATTTGTACACTTTCTTGTACAAGAATGCTTTCTACGTATAGTACTAGATCATGTGCAACCATACAAAGAGAACATCATTGTATGCCGGCTGGGGGGTCAACCTCTGCGTACATGCTTGTGCAGTACACTTGCACTACAATCTGGTGTACTATTACAACTTGTTGGCCATGTATGGTATCACCCCTCATAGCCAACTAACTATTTGACATTACATGCAGGGTAAGGCATGACTTGGTAACTGGAGAATGTTGCCAAGTGCACCATACATGCCAGGAGGCAAATAAGCAACCACCTACCAGACTGCTTCTTCCCGTCTGCAGGAGAGAATCCACCGCTGGACTTGTTGCCCATCTCTAGCTCCCCGTCCTCTGCTAGGTCTCCTTCTCCTCCTGACTCCAACACCACCAGGTTAGAGGCGTGGACGGCTGCACTGGACTTGCCTTTCCGTCTGCAGTACAGACGTGTATCAACACGGCAAATATGGCTACTTTCACTCTCTAAATATAGAGATACACACGCACCACCACTTCTACTGAAACAACGGGCACGGCCCACCACTAGGAAAGTAGGCACACTCACTTCCTGAAGCAGCAAAACATTACTAAGATGGCCACGATGACTATTGCGATGACCAATCCACCAGCCGCTGCCCCGACTGCTATGAATTCCGCGGGGGTCGCAGCCGCGCGACTCGCGATCGGCGGGGTCTGCGACGCAGACGCCGTTGCAGATCTGCTAGAAGCCAATGAGGGCGTCATCATCGACATAGGTGTCGGTAGGGGAGAACTTATGCAGCTGTTTCCACCGCTGTTGCCACCGCTGCCGCCGCCGCTGCCGCTGCCGCCCGAGCCCACGGGATCATCGCTACAGGAGACCATTCGTGTGCTGCTGCTCACCGTCTCGATCGTTTTAATTATGCTAGTATAATAATACTGCCTTCACCTATGTAGCTCTCTAGTCTCCTAGCTATGCATACTGCACACTGCCGAAAATCACTTCGGGTTGCGCATGCGCATACTTACTACACAATAATAATGCTGCCAAAAATTAATCATTCATCCAGAATAGGGGTTTGAAGAGGGGAGGCTGGGGTGTGCCTGGGGTGGCTACTCCTGGAGTGGGGTGTCCCTGTCAGGCTCCCCATGTAGGACCCTGGAGTCTGTGTCGGGGTGTAGGCTGGAGTCTGGCCCGGGGTACGAGAGAAAGACTGTTCCGATGTCCAATTCTGCTGGCCCCACCCACCTCCCCCTCCTCCACTCCTCCCCTGATACCCTCCCTGGTAGCTTCCTGCTCCATATGAGGCAGCCCCTGCCGTTCCACCACGATACTGCTGCTGCTGATATCCCCCACCACTATACCCACTATACTGGTGCCCGCCTTGCTGGGAGTAAGAGGCCTGGTGTCCTCCATAGTGCGAGGGTGGTGGGGTAGCCGTCGGCCACTGTGGGGTATACGGAGTACTTCCCCCGGTCCTGGAGGACCCATGAGTGGAGGACATGGGGGAGGCCACGGGGTGTTGGTACCCCCGGTGGTGTGCATGTTGCGGAGGAGGCATGGCCTGAGACGAAGGAACGGGGCGAGGTATTGGGTCTCGGTAGTGACCTTTGAACCAAGTGATGAGGGCGTTAACGGTAGGGTGAACCTGATTCCGATAGCGGTAGCCATCGGGAGTGATGGAGAAATACTCCACGATCTGTTTACTCCCAGGCTGATAGGCGAGGCAGAACTTTCCCGGCGACTTTTTCAAGGCGCTTAAAAAGTAGGGAATTCTCTTTGGGTTTTTCTTGCGTTCGTCGGAGAGGAGTTTCTCGAGTGTTTTCTTGTCTCCTCCGTTTGCCGGCCGGTAGACCTTGTGGGAGATGAGTTCGCGGGCCAGGGCTGCCATGGGCTGGATGAACCTCGCCAGAATCTCGTCCAGGTCTTCATATTCCTGTTGTGCATGATACAGAGTGGCAGGCATTAGTAGTATGTTTGGTCTTTTACACAACACTTGATTCATGTGCATATAGAGTAATTCTCAAGAGAGAAACTTTTACTGAGAAAGGAAAACAGTGTGCATCGCAAAATCAACACAAACAAAACACAACAACGTGAACGTCGCGTACACAGATCCTCCCTGCATTAGTACCTTCCCTGAACACATTATGTATGTACATATGAGTGCAACAAGTCATGGAGTGAAATGTTACACATGTGCACTGTCACCAAGTGGCAGAGACGTTGGGCACAAAAGTAGAAAAATCACACGCTAAAGGAAGTAGTCTCGCTTCACTCCAGCAAATCGTGTAACACGACCAAATGCTGTAATGCTTACATCACTGCCAATCCAGAGGGATTTCCCCAGACTGAACTGGTTGGGTTTCCCCTGCTCCTGTATGTCAATGTGGTGGAGAATGTCCTCATCCACTTTCCACGTCAGTGTTAGGTGATCTGTTCCCTGTGGGAATGTCAGTGTGCATACATATTACTATTCACTGCACTGCACGATTAATACCATCATTATCTTCCTACGTAGCTGTGTGCATTTTGGTGTCCTCCAAAACTGTATTTACATTGATGTTCACTTGATTTGTCTATGTTGGTTTGTATCATAATATCTCGATTAGTCTACACAAAAGTCTGGCAAGTAAACTTGGCTGCCAAGCAAACTAATGAAATGAGGTTGTCTATGAAGACATGTAGTATAATCAATATGCCATATACGTATACAAACTTGTGTCTTTATCTTAACCAACCAGTACATGGCCGTAAATGTTCAGAGTACGTTCTATATACACAACTCACAACTTGCTCATACCAACCGTTTGCAAGCAAGACTAAAACCTTTCACAACAATCGTTAAAAACTGGGGTCGACCAGTGAGCATGGTGTACATAGTTTCAGACAATTCATGAATGTTGTAGAATGAGTAAATACCTTGCTGCTGGGTCTGAAGATGGCCTCTCCCAGGTCCATCTTAGCCAACTCCTTCTCCACCTCCTTGAATGAGGCATTGAGGAACGCTGGATGAACTATCACACGTTTGATGTACCCTGTTTAGGAACAGTGCAGTTGTGGGGAGCAACAGTATAATATAGGGGATAAACTATTGGCATATAGGTAGGTGTATGAGGCATACACAAATGTGCTTAGTTTAGAAAGGATGCTAGAATATTGGAGTAGCAGCTAAATGTACTGGCCTGCACCATTGCGAGGCTCTGTATATACTGGTCTGATGCACTCAGTTACACACCCGCTTCAATTTCATGAGTTGTGCAGCTTCGTGACGTATAATAATATAGCACAGCTTATAAAAAGGTCATTTATAATAACACACACACACAATGAATCCATACACTAAAACCACGCAAGACCGGTGAGATATCAAAGAGACCAGGGGCTTGGGATGGGTCCTCACTTTGTTTGGGGTGTTTGTGAGCAGCTTCCTCTTTCTTCATGTCTGCCTCTGCCGCCTGCTTGTCAAAATAGACATCCTTTGCAACACTGCAAACAAGAGAGTGTCCCAAGTTAACGTCTGCTCGTGCACTGCTGATACTCCTTTGTTCCCACACTTTCTGTATTTTCACGCAACAACAATTCGAAACACACTCAACGTAATGTACATGTATAGTGGTGAACGCAGCCTTGCAGATGTATATACATGAAACCCACAGTTTACCGATATAGACACCCTAGGAATGAATTATAGGAGCAACCCTGTACTGCGTGTGCAACTGAAGTCACAATGTGTAACGTTTGAGTGAGAAAATGTTACTTAACAAGAATGCCACGAGGAAAACACTTTTATGCATGGTGTTATATACTTGTGGAGATTGAAATCTGCATGCACAAGTTTTCCCAGATACAACAAAGTTGTCTTTTTGTTTGTACACAACAAAAGTTGGCGGAACTGGGCTACGCAGAGTGGATGTGTGTGCGTGTGTGTGTGTGTGTGTGCAGTGAGACCTGAATCTTCCGTCAGAGTCCTTGAGGTCAGAGGAGCGGCAGGTGAGATCAACTGAGAACTTCTCCACATTCACTGTCAAGACCCTAGCATGGATAGTCATTCCAATCTGTGGCAGTGGGGGTAGCAGGGTGAAAGAGGGAAAACGCAAACAAAACATGCCACAACCTCAGGATTATGTGCTATATATACAGTTTCAATAATATGGAAGGGGTGATGCAGATTTTTAAAATGCTGTCATACCCCAAACACAAGTCGGTATGAACCAATTCACTTACAGTTTACTACTCTCAGTTACACTGTGCAACATTTTCACATCGCGAACGAGGTCACAGTTTCAACTTACGTGGACCCTCTCCTCGGGGGCGTTGACCTGACTGTCACTGAGGTTCTTGGTGTGTATGAATCCCGACAGACCGTTCTCCAGTCGGGCGCGCACCCCGATCCCCTGCCCCGGACAACTACCATCGTCGAAATGCTGCCACACCTACAGACACCAGAAATACAAGCACACTCACTGTGATGTGCCACGGGTTGTCTGCTGAGCCTCACTGGACAGTAAGGCATTAACTTGGTGCAGTGCATGTACTAATCGCTGCCAGTTGTAAGGACTCTACTACAAAAATTTACGTTAACAAATTGCACACACCCTTGATACACCAATAAAACTCTACAGACACATCAGTGTAATCTCCCCTCACAACACATACTACATTTTCCTTCTAACAAATGACATTGAGGCAGTGTCAGTTGAAGGGAGATCAGCACAACTTCCACACTCACCATACTCAGCTCTCTAAAGTCGTCCTTGAGGCAGAAGGGGCACTGCCAGTAACCAGTCGTCTTGTTCTCTATGGGGTTAGCTCTGTCCAGGACATCTCGCGGCGGTTTCCGGCGAACGATGCCCACCACCGTACACGTCACCAGTCTCCCCTTGTACAGACTCTCTGGAGTCTCACCTACACGGTATGATAGCCATGCAGAATATGGGCTTCAATTGCCATGGGGCGTCCTAATATAGCAATGGTTGGCTAATATAAGGTCAACCCTCAAATTAACCAACTTTTGAATTTGGAAAACCTTTGTACCACTTCAGGGCGTTAAACTTTCATTTGTAGCCATGAACATTCATGCATGAAAGGTTTACATGCAACTGAATGGGCAAATATTACAACACCCACTATATTGTATGTTATACAGCACAATTCACTGTACAAATGGACTTTACAGGTCTACCTGTTAGAAGGGCAAACTTTTCTTCAGGACTTAGGGACTGGTAGGGCTTCCTCCTCTCCTTGTAGGGAGAGAAGAGCTCGTCTCTGATGTCATATAGTGTCGTCCTCTTGTTCCCATAGTCCTGCAGACAACACCACGTGGACATCAGTCTGTATAATACACATCACACCTCTTTCCTATGGACATCTCTTTCCTGTTCCAACAGTCACTTTTGCATGTGTCAATCGCATACGTTGGTTAACACTTAGCCAGCCACCGACACATAAAATGTGCCCAGAGACTCCATAAGTCCATAAGAATTTATATAGGGGTTATAATACTAGGCACTAATACTTTATACATCAAATTATGCTTATTTAAGCACATCCCCAAGGCGTCCAAAGGTTTAAGTGTAGTTCGAATGTCAGCTGCATGCATGCTCACTTTACGTACACTAGTACACATCATAGAGAGTGGGCATTTATTGCTCTACAAAGTGTTCCTATAGCGTGGTTTGGCCGAAGTTAACCAAGCATATAACACGCTGAGTAAACACTTGGCCTTTCGTAAGTAGACGTGGGACATGCCTACCGACATGTATGGAGATTGATCTAATAATGATAACGAGGAGACTAAACGGGTAATTGGTAATTGCATGAGTAAACTGCACACTTTTCCTCCTCTGTATGTCCACACATATGTACTACCTGGCACGATTTTTAACATTGCGTGATGCTGTAGCACAAGGTGAAATGTGCCACACCTCTACATCACCATGCTTTCAAACCGTTCCTGCCTGCCTATGTACGCATGTACGCATGTATGTACCTGTCTCTCTAGCTCCTCTGCGAAGGCATCGAGGTCCAGATCTCTGAGTTTATCAGGAGTCAGTAGAATATCCTCCACTGCTGCACTTGGGTGGCTCTCATCTCCAGTCTAACTCGTCACACCATAGACCACATCATACAGTGGAGACATGAAAACAGTCTTATCGAGTAACAGCATCCTCCCTCCCTCACACACGGTCACACATCCTCCTTCCTCACACACACATGGTCACACAACCTCCTCCCTCACACACGGTCACACATCCTCCTTCCTCACACACACACGGTCACACATCCACATACACACGGTCACACAACCTCCTCCCTCACACAGCTTGTCACAGTCTTTTTTCTTCCACAGAACTTATACACTCCCCCGCTCACACACGTTGTTGCATCCACACCATTCTTACATCACCCCCGGCTCTACCATATACCATATGACACACCCTCCTCGTTGACATATTATTTCCTAACCCCACAGACCTCATCACACCTCATCACACGACAAAAGCCCTCCCAACCCTGTTACTCTATTACCTTATTTCTCCTTATTTCCCTTCCTTATGTTTCTTCACCATCACACAACACACACACACACACACACACACACCACACACCTCGTCGTACTCCAGAGCATCCACTGCCATCTTGCGGCCCCACTCGTATGTCTCAGGATGGACTCTGGTACTGTCCAGCACCTCTATGTAGGTGTTGTCACTGCATGGAACAACAGTCCATTAGCCAAACAGAAGCATAGGTACACTAGAAATATGCCATGTCTAACAGAGTTTGTATGGACATTATAATGTAGGGTGATAAGAATCATACAAGGTGTAAGGGGTCATCAAAGTCTATTTGAAAAAATGAGCTCGGTAAACCATGCATTAAGACTAACGTGTCGGTGAAGGCATTGGTGTCGATGCGGATGAATCCGGCACAGTTGATGAAGACCTGCGGTCCAGTGGAACACTGCGTTACCAGCTCCGACCTGTTCTTTAGCTGAGAGTTCTCTTGCTTCAGAATCTGAACACAACACAATACCAGAACACACATAAAGATTAACACCTTCCCACCTTCCCACCTTCCCACTGTATATATCAATATCATAAAGCTTACAATATGGCCAAAAAAGGCAAAACAGAATAGTAGAGACCTTGAGTAAGAACATGGCCTTCCTGGGGCCCAGTCCACAGACAAACGGGAGCATGCCGACTCCGTGAGGGTTCTCAAGACAGAAGTTGATGTCCACTCCGACATCGTTGACTCTGGTGACCAGTTCAAGCTCCAAGCAGGAGCGCAGGTCGTCGGTGTCCAGGGAAGACTGCAGGGGGTCCATCTTGAGGGAGAGTAGCTCGTCGTCCTCGGCACAGGCGAGGGAACTAAACTCCAGGAGTGGCTCCTGGTGTCGTCGGCCCAGCGAGATGGCCTCACACAGTAGCTCTGGGTACTCCGGAAAACTCTCCTGTGGGTGCACACAAATACACTAGTGGACAGGCAACGCTGACAGCTATATAGTCAGCGGGCATACTCATACTAGTTTAGACTGGTTAGTAAGTGACAGTGACAGTGGGACAAGTCAACATTTGAAAACATAGGCTAAAGAGATCTACACAAATGATTATAGCTGTGCCCTGCATATTGCACAGGAGACAAGCTCTTCCTTCTTGTGCCAAGGGTTTACCCTTCAGTGCTAGCTTCGAGTCAGCACATGCTTTGTAGGTGTCTGGGGCCTAATTCAGTTTTGCCCTCCAAACTAACATATTATTGGTACCAGCCCACTACTGCACATGTATAATAGTAGTTCCAAGTTCACTATCATAAGAGACAATCACGCAAACACACAGACCTTTGCTCTGGGAGACTTGGAGAAGATCTTGGCGACGTCGGGGGTGACCAGTTCCACAGGGACCACTGGGACACCCTCCTCTCCCTCCAGCTCCACCAGAGCATTGCTCAGGTCATCTGCCAACATCAGGGCATCCCTGGAACACACAGACCAGTGGTAAACATCTACTAGAGAGTACACTTAGTGAGTTCACAATGTACCACTATTTCAGGTCAAGAGCAATTCATCTATGAATGATGAGTAGTACATTAAGGCAGGTTAGCACCATGGTCCACAGGTTAGCAGCTAGGTCAAACTTCAGATGTGGTGTAATAGTCAGTAAGAGTTTACCCACGTATACAGCATAGATTGTGTAATTAGAGCGAGTTCATTTGGGGGCTTGTATAAATACCTGGATTCAGCAGCAAGAGCAACAGCCTCAGGTCTCTTTCTTGAGACAAAGTCTTTGAAACTCTCTAGATCCTTCTCCTGCAACAAACATAGGGAACATGCATTGTACAAGACTCTACAACCACTCACAGTGGTCGGTAATGGGGTTGTGGAAGTACGTACCTTTTCATTCCTCTCTCTCTCAGAGGGGCTGATTCTCCTCTTGAGGATGTTGGGGAGTCTCCGGTAGTCCACCACTGAGCCTGTGCTGTCCAGAGCACAGCAGAATGCGGGCACCATCCTGGTAGGGAGGGAGGGAGGCAACACCACACTGGCTCTAACTGGTGGGGGTTAACAGTTTCAAATTTTTTGTAGGCACAAGAATGGAAGAAGAGACAAATCAACTATGTGTCGCACACTGGGGGTGGAAGACTTTACCCGGCTCAAATTAAACACTGGAATTATTTGAATCAACTCATGTCATTTTGTAACGCACACCCCTGCCTAAAAAGCACTGAAGTGCAAACCCTCGACGAACTGCGCTTGCACGATACCGCTAATTGATTGGCTGGGCCTCTAGTATACCCGCTATATAGTAGCTCGCGGAGAGTCTGACACGGGCTAGCTACAGTAGTATATAGCACGCGGAGAGTCTGACACGGGCTGGCTACAGTAGTATATAGCACGCGGAGAGTCTGACACGGGCTAGCTACAGTAGTATATAGCACGCGGAGAGTCTGACACGGGCTAGCTACAGTAGTATATAGCACGCGGAGAGTCTGACACGGGCTAGCTACAGTAGTATATAGCACGCGGAGAGTCTGACACGGGCTAGCTACAGTAGTATATAGCACGCGGAGAGTCTGACACGGGCTAGCTACAGTAGTATATAGCACGCGGAGAGTCTGACACGGGCTGGCTACAGTAGTATATAGCACGCGGAGAGTCTGACACGGGCTAGCTACAGTAGTATATAGCACGCGGAGAGTCTGACACGGGCTAGCTACAGTAGTAGATAGCACGCGGAGAGTCTGACACGGGCTGGCTACAGTAGTATATAGCATGCGGGAGTAGATACACGCCCTTCGTTGTGACTTCTTGTGCCTCCAAGGTACGCAGATCAAGCACATCTTGTCGAGGTAAGCCCGTGCTAATTTGCATATTGGCTTGTTCACTTGCTTTTCACGCCATAACTTCTGAACGCAGTGTTTTTACGAAAATCGTGAGTTTTAAAACGAAGGAAATGTAGCGCCGAACCCGTTGGTGTAGAGTTTTGGCGATCTTGTTGCGTCTAGTGGCAGAAAACGTGAACAGACACACAGACTGACACACAGACTGACACACAGACACACAGACTGACACACAGACTGACACACAAACCAAGTACCGTAACCCTCGCTGCGCATGCGCGCCGAGGGTTAATGACATGCAGCAAAAGCCCAAACCTTCCCCCCCTCACTTGTCAGATCCAAAGGCCACAGCCACGACTTTGGTGAAGGGGCCCTCACCCTGGGAGAGGTACCTGTCCTCCTCGTCCTCCTCCTTCTTGGCTGCCAGCGGAGCTCCGTCCAGCCAGTCTCGGAACGTTTGGACACAGCTCTACACACACACAACCACGACAGTGAGCATCAGTCACGCAACACAAGTGAATACACATGTGCACCACAAGAAATGCTCCAGGACACGTTTTATGTGCACTACAAGAAATGCTTCAGAACAAGATTCATGTGCACTACAAGAAATGCTTCAGAACAAGATTCATGTGCACTACAAGAAATGCTTCAGAACAAGTTTTACTGATGGGCAACAAGTGAAAAGGAACAACAAGGGAACAAAAAAAGCAAAATGGTAATACCAAACAGCAGGAAAAGAGGAGGAAACCGTATATCATGTAAACAATCAATTTACAGATGCCCAAATGGAGGCAACAAGTGGTGAGTCATGCATGCGGCCATTCATCAGTGTCCTCACCCTCAGGACATGTTCCTTGGCCTCTATGAGGAGTTTGGTGTACAGCTCCTTCTGCATCAGAGGATAGAGGAACTTGACCAGAGCAGAGTAGACCGCCTGGGCTCTCTGCGCATTCCACTTCTCCACCAGACGACTGAACTCATCCTACAAATGTTAGAAATGTGTGTGTACAATATTAGTGGATCAAGGAGTCATAGAATCACTAAGTACGGTAATACTTAGTGTATAGGGATGGGCATGGTACGTATGTATATACCTGTAGTATAGCATCATAGATGTGTATGGGGCTATGTATGTGCAAGTATATACACACATGAAAAGGGGGTTGGGTTAAAGAGAATGTGGTTGTGGCTAAATGTAGAAAATCGGAAAACTAATTGCATTCTTGCACTTGGTGATTTTGGTTAGTAATATCGTTTCTAAATTTAGCCCTTATGATACTGCCACATTCTGTTTAACAATGTATAGAGTGTTGTGCCTCACAGCGTGGCTAAAACACAGTGCACATGAGGTAGAGGGAGAGATAATATGGAGTATTGACTGCGTGTACGCACCCTATAAAAGAGTTGTCTTATCTCCTCAAAGTAGGACTGTAGCCCTCCGCCGCCTCGCCTGGTGTCCTGGGCTCCCTGGTCCAGGTCAATACCAATCTTCATCTCCAGAAGGCCCTCTCCCTCTGCCTGCACCAGTCTCAGGAAGTCAGCCCCCGCCAGGTCCCTGACTGGTTTGTTCCTCATGTACTTCATACCAGCACACGGGTGAGTGTCGTCTATCAACTGCAATATGTACAATGTGGAACACACAAAATAAGAGCTCAGCGCTACTTGCTTGGTGGATATACAAGTGCGTAGAGTTTGGAGAAATGTGTTACTGTACAGATTTTGGAATCACACTGTTTAAGGAAAATTTTCATACATTAAGATGAAAGCACAGAGAGTAATATGCAAAAATTGCGAATCCTAAGAATTATTTGTGGGGGAAGGAATTCACCCAAAAGACAGCATAAACAGGGGGAAATCAACACTTCCAACATGCATGCATAATTATATTAACTGCCACATGTATTAAACACGTCGTTGTATATACACCTTTTTGCCTTTCTTGGTAGGTTTGACATTGAGGAGAGCTCTGGTCTGGAAGACCTGTCTCACAGCCTGTCTCACCAGAGGCTCCGCAGCCAGCTGGAGGGACACCATGTGACACGCCCCCTGCAGCACCTTGCGGACACTCGTGAACACACTGTTGAGAGGGAAACAGCATTTTTCATCTGTCAAGAACCAAGCAATAAATGTGATTGTAGCAACACTCATTGGAGAAATAAATCTCGAGCCTAGTGAGGCGAGTTGCCTTAAACGCACACTCTTGTCTCACTCCTACTAAAAAAGGAAACATTAAGCAAAGAAGCTGTTCATACCTATATGCACTGCAGTGAGCTACTAATCACGCTGCAATCAACCATCTAATGCATTAGCCAAAATCTAAGGTAATCCAGTGGAGAAGCCATCGAGCTACTATGAGGTAATCCAGTCAATAAGCTACACATATAATATGTCAGTGCTCATAAACTCGTGTATAATATATATGTATATATATATACTGTATGAGTACAGTGTCCCCCCAAGGCTAACCCAGAAGGCTGGACATAGTCCTGGGCCACCTCCTCGGGCTCCACCGTGTGCTGGTCGGTCTCATGTCTCTGGTAGTTGTCCCTTAAGTTCTCCCCAAACTGCTCCGGAGTGAGGCCAAACTTGGCCGCCAGAGAACCCAGCCCCGCCTCCTGACACGCCACGTAGAACGTCTTCCTGTGAGCCTGCTTTATGGCCGTCTTCTTCTTGGACCTCCCGCCTCCCCCACTTCCCTCTGTTACCTCCAGCTCCTGCAGAAAGCCACCAACATGGCATACTAGTACAGTGTTCATACATTGTGATACTGAACCACATCATGCAGCTCATGGAGATACAAATCACTGGGAAATTTTTATCTACAACTTCCGTGGAACACCCACAAATTTTGAGTGTAATCTTCACAATATGTGGCTTTAACCAATGGTCTGGTGAAGTGAAGGTCATCTACACTACTGTACCTGGTCCTCGTTGTCTCCCTGTCTCTTCTGCATTGCTTTGAGATGTTGCATGTCCACCAGGTCTCTGCCGTAGTACAGACTGAACTGGGCAAACACGTCAGACAACTCCTCAGCCGTCTTTACAGCCTTCAGTCTAGGGATGGAGGGAGATTCACACTGCATTATCCCACAACAACTAAATTTTATGTACCGCATACTCTATACAGTTTTCTACTTCATCTGATGAAAAGCTAGAAATTACCTTAAGATGGAAAATACACAGTTTGTGATTGAAAAGCGGGGATACATTAGCACTAGACTGCAGAGTCTCGTGGGTTCGAATCCCACCCACCTAGGGCCAGCTCTTCCTTTTTTCCTTGGAAAAAAGAGTTGTCCTGTGAGTAGTTGACCTGTTTCATTTTCCTTTGCCTTGCAGCCTTGTTGATGTTTGCACAGTATATGTACACAATACGATCAGAGGTTACCTGGCGATGTCCTCCTCAGAGACAGGTCGCGTGTCCTCGGTGAGTGCCTTGTCCGGCTGCTCCCTCACCTTCTCAAACTGGTAGTCCTGGAGTCTCTTGAACAATCTCACCATCTGAGCCTTCCTCTGCTTCAGCTGCATCCACTGGTGAGAGGGAGGGAGAGGGAGAGAGGGAGAGTTGCGGGTGGAGGCAGATATTGTGGTGACAGACATCAACACTATGGCACTATATATACGTGTGTACATACATTACTGGCGATACATAGCTAAATGTTACACAATTCCATTGAAAAAAAAAGCTTAATGTTAGACACTATTTTTTAAGTTTGAAAAAAATAGTTGAATGTTATCCATGGATTGTTTTAGGCAAAACACTTACTTCTAAGGTTGGGAAAAAAATAATAATTTGCCAGCCCTCTATCTCTCCAGACAGAGGTCTATGGACGCAGTGCAATGCCAAACTATACGCTGCCCTTTGGGTCAGTGGTAGATTCATGGGTAAGGGGAGGAACCAGAGCTGTTCCCAGCCAATGCTCTGGACCACCTGTCAGTTACAGTGCGGGTCCGGGATTCGAACCGGGCACCTTATGTGACAGTCCCCACGTCTCTAACCACTTAGCCACTTGGGCCGGCAACGAGAGTCGATGAAAAAACGTTCCACTTATACCCACACTCACATTGCATCATTATAAAAACAACACCCCAGACTGGGATCGAACCGTTGACCTCAACGATCAAGGGCACGAGTCCAGACCACACCCAATACTGTAATACACACACACACAAACAAACCAAGTACTATAAACCTCGCTGCCTATGCATGCCGAGGGTTAATTAAGGCAAACTGTCACGTATGAACATAAAGACTTCAGTCTTGGACATCATTCAGCAAACAATGTCGCTCGTTTCTGTGGGCAATTTTAGTCACAAAGCCCACAATGTTCTGCGGAATTCTTTTCTTGATGAATATCCAGTATCCCATAAGGCCAGTCACGTAGACCACTGGTAAACTCAAAGTGATGTCAAGGAAAAAATGCGCAATTTTTGTAGGAATGGTGTTCACGTGAGGTAGGGAGAATCCAATCAGCGAAAACAATGCAAATGTGAAGATCATGCAAATGAAACAGTCGAGGATATAGTGGCTGTAGGTACGTTGTGGACGAAGTATAGCGACACTGAAACCCAGCGCTGTGATAACGACCCCAGACACCATCAAGAAAAAAGCAGAGTTGAGCACCACAAAATTGGTAACCAAGATAAAGCGAGTGAAGAAAAATACACCGGAAAAGAAACGGTAGTCTCTCGTACCATTGGTACCATTCTTATAGCTGCCCTGAAACACATCCATGAAAATCCTTAGGCCGACAAAATTGCACTTCATCCTATTCAGAAATTTCTGAAAGAAACCACAAGGATAGAGGAAGAGAAGGAGCCCGGGAAGCACTGTGATAATAGCTAAGCAGAAAAATGCAAGAAGACCATAAAAAAGGTGTTCGCTCCCAAAGTATTCGACATCTCCAGCCAAGTATAAATACATGCTCTTGTGTGACCCATCCACTAAAAAAAGAGCGGTTGGTACCAGCAGATCAACACTCACACTCTGTATCTTCATGGCAGATAGGAAATAGAGTGTGGCAAACGACTCAATGAGAGACGATTTAACGTTGAGATTGCGAAGAAACGGTCTGTGGAGAGCTCTGAAGGGTCTCCAAAGTGCCACGATCACCGTCACATTCTGACTGTGAAGTTTAACAAAGAGCCACACTACAAGCAGTAGCACAAGAGGATACAGCGCTACGAGATAGTTCAGAGTTAGGGCTTGAACGATGGTCATTTTTGGGTGGAGACAAAATGGTTTGTAAAATAAAGAGAAAAAATCCAGATTCCAAATACTCATGACACTAAGGTACAATTTCGAGGCAATGATATTTCTATTTGAGTCAAGCTTAAGATCTGCTATTCTCAATGCTGTAGGAGATGTCAATACTTGGCAGAGGAAGACATAGCCGTAAAGATAGGGAGAAGTAGCACTGATGTGGAAAAAGCATATGGATAGACAGAACAGTGTGAGTGGACCAAACGCTACTCCGATGTATTTGAGCCAGTTGAGATGGTAGTCAGTGCAGTTGACACAGGCAAGTGAGTACGAGTAAACGGGTGGGGCAAACCCCTTCACGCAACGACCGCAAAGCTGGCCTTCTCTGTTCCACCCTTCCGCACATCCTCGTGTTCAGTAGAGATATTTTGCAGGGCAGAGGGTAGCTAGGGTGCCTGGACGAAAATGTCTCAGTGAAAAAAGACACCCTCCAACTACATCGGCTCTATTTGAGCCGTTTCCATGGGTTGTCATGCAGTATAACTCGCTGTAGCCAAGTTTGTCTTGTCCCCTCCCGAAACTCAATGACACCATTCAGCATTCTTCCTTTGCAACATGACCCATCATATCCCACCCGGTACCAGGGAGGACACGCAACTCTGGAACTCAGACTATAGTTGTTTATTCCAAAAGGTTGAACCTGACTCTCTAGGCTGTTGTTCCAAGAACAATGAAGAAACCCGGTACAGTTCTTGTCAGCAACAACACGAGAGCTGAAGAAACACACCACAAAAACGAAGCCCTCAAAGACGAACATTTTTCTCTCTTGCCTTTTCTTTCCTTCTGCTCTTCTAGATTTTGGTATGTTGTATATATACGTACGTACGCTGAACACGTGCAACTACGTATGTACCATTTTGCAATGACATTAGGAAGTACTGTTTTGCTATGACAAGTTTTTTAAACTTGGGAGATTTGAGAGGCCAAGTTTCTTTTCAAAACCAAAAGTTTTTAACTTTAGTTTCAGTGTTGTTGGTATACACACCATTCAATGCAGGGATGATGTCATGGATTCTAACAAAAACAACATACACATTAATATGTCAGTAAGTCAGAAGAGGTTGAAAATCATGGGAAGGGGTTCCGCAAGTTGATGACACATTTTTAGTTATTTTTACTACAGCTCTAAAAATGCAGCAGAAAATCCTTTCTAAATAGTGTACTTATTATTAAGAAAACCACAAGATTGAAAAGCTATCAAACCAGACTTTCTTTTTATGACCAAGCCAATGGCTAATATGGACACAAACCTCACAGACTATTGACTTTTCAAAAAATTGCTTCACTCGCTGAAAAATAGTTTAATGTGATCTTTATAAATAACCAGGAAGATTGATTTACAGTAGAGTAAACCAGATTTACGAACCTTCTCGTCACTCTGCCAGATGGTCCAGAGGTCGTGGACGTCCAACTCTGGCTCCACGTACTCCTTGCGGTAGTTGGCGATGAAGGGCACCTCAAACGAGTGGTTCCTCATGAAGTTGAGGGCCTCTCTAATCTTGGGCACGGCTGACGGGGGTTTGGAGTAGGTCCCAGAGGACCCCCTACCAGCGGAGCCCCGCGGCTTCTGCGAGAAACTGAGTGGCTGCAGTGGTGGCAGAGGGAGGAGGAATGGCGGGAGTGAATTGGTTTACGGTTCAGAAACACCCATTCGAAATGCAACTACACACAGAAATGAAAGACGGACAAACCAAGTACAGCAGTACCCACTCTTTCCAGAAGGGAGCGAAAAAATTCTACCTAATCTAAAATACAAGCCTTTTTGTTACAATTCTGGGAGATGACGACGACACATGGACGCCGAGGGTTAACGCAACACATGTGTAACCCAGAATGAATGTGGACAAAGTGAAATTGACAGTCTGTGGTGCCCCACACTCTGTCTATAGGAGCAGAGTTCTGACTCCCTCCCCCTCTCTTCTCGTCTTTCCTCTCTCCTACACTAATGACCTGTATATAGTCAACTAACACTCTCTTCCTTTAACCGTGCAAGATCCATTCGTCTTGTTCTGAGGGGATCAGTTGTTTTTGTTTCTGCTGCACTTGCAGGTATATATACACCTTCTCCTTATCAGTCATTAAATGTGCCTACTGCGCGGGGTTGTTTTCCCATAACTCCCTAGTTGTTGACGATGTCAGAAGGCCAGGAGCCATGGGGTATTTAATAGGAATGCCGACAAATTCAATTCCCCATGCACTCTAATACATGAAGAGTTAAGCGATGTAAAATAGTTGTTAATTAGAGGTAATCATCGTGCATCAAACTGCACTGAGCTCTGATATAAAGTTGGATGTCGTCTCACAAACAGTAACAACAGCTGCAGTTGCTATCATTTCTTTTCTACCAGGCGAGCAAAGACATACTAGCCACCTCTTCAAAAACAGAACCTTGGGCTGTCAGCACACTTCACCACGATGGGCAAGCTACTGCTGTTTTCCACCGTACTCTGTGCAGCTTTGGCAACTGTGGTCTGTGCAGCCACGTCTGTCAGCGGTAAGCCACACAATCACACCAGACACAAAAGGGCATGTTTAACTGTCAAGTGGTTTTTGCAGATCACGAACTTGTGGCAAAGAGGGAGTACGACGACGCATACACACAAAATTCTCCCGACATCTACGACGAAGTTGTAGCCATGGATGAGAAGCAGGATGATAAAAACGTGAAGATATTTTTCCGACGCGGCGTTTCCTACGTGAGGTGGGGTCGTACAGTCTGTCCACCCAAGGCCGAAGTGGTCTACGTGGGCAGAGCTGCTGCTAGCCACTATTCCCACAAAGGGGGTGGGGCAAACTACCAGTGTGTCACACTCAAACCAGAGAACTTTGACTTTGGTCCTGGCACGGTAGACGGTTCGTTAATCTATGGCACTGAGTACGAAGTGGGAGGAAACGTCCCCAAGGCCCTTCATACACTCCAGAATAACAATGTACCGTGCGTAGTGTGCTACGTTGCAACCCGGTCAACCAAAATAATGGTTCCCGGAACGTACAAATGTCCAGCAAAGTGGACGACAGAATACTACGGGTTCCTTATGGCTGGGCACCACGGCCATCACCGATCCTCCTTCGAGTGTGTGGATAAAACACCAGAGAAGGCAGACGGTGGCCAGGCCGATGAAAACGGAGCTCTTTTCTACTTCGTTGAGCCTCGCTGTGGCAGTCTGCCGTGTCCTCCTTACGACCAGCAGAAGGAAATGACGTGTGCAGTTTGCACTCGCTGAGAACAAAGTACAAACTGAACAGTTGTGAAATAGATGTGGTAGTTTGTGTTATTGTTCCCATTAGAATGAAAAGCACTAAAGTGCAAACCCTCGGCGAACTGCGCATGCGCGATACTGCTAATTGATGGGCTGGGCTATTTGTATGCGTTTACTCGTGGTCTCCCGCTAGTAGCTCGCGGAGAGTCTGACACGGGCTAGCTACAGTAGTAGATAGCATGCGGGAGTCGACACATGCCATTCGTTGTGATTTCCTGAGCCCCCAAGGTACACAGAGTTAGCAGATCAGGTCACGGTAAGCCCAGTGCGATTATGCATATTGGCTTCTTTGCTTGTTTTCACGGCATATCTCTCAAACGCAGTCGTTTCAGGAATGTGTAATCGCCGTTTTATTTTTCAGGCTCGCGTCATTCTGAAGCCGCTAATAAGCCGCCTCGTAGCCTGTAGTGCCAGAATGGGTGTCGACACACACACAGACAGACAAACCAACTACTGCAACACTCGCTGCGCATGCGCACCGAGGGTTAATGAAAAGCACTAAATTGCAAACCCTCCGGAAGCGAGATTTGAAAAAAGAGAACACACACAGACCAAGTATATATATACTGCAACCCCTTTGCTGACAATATGTACACACGCAAGAAAGCAGTGCAAAACCCTTTTGGTCCCTCATGGTTAATCAATATTCAATTAAATGCATGGTTCAAGAATGATGGATGTGAAGATGAGAGAGAGAGACTCAGAATAAGAGGCCGTGAGGTGGTAGAGCGCATCTCCTCACCTGTTTAGAGATGGGGTGTTTGGAGAATACATTCTGGAAGATCCACTCTGCCTCCTCGTCCAGTTCTCCCTCCTCTGTCTTCTGTACTGCCAGGGACCGCGTCTGCAGTAGCCAGAATGAAGGTAGATATACAACACACACCTAACTGCAACACAACGAAGCAGCATTGCATGCTGTATAGCAACAGATACTATGCAATTGGCTAATGCTGCATGCTGCACCCCATGTACTAATGGAGAGGATGGCGATGGTATTTCGCTTAGTTATTAGGTTGTATATAGTATATGGCATAAATGAAGCTACTGTTTGCATCTATGACAGTTGGTAGTACATACCATGTACATCAGAGGAGTGACAAAGCCTATAAATTTGGGGGTGGCACATACAGTATGAGAAGTATTGTACCTGGAACCTCTCGGGCATGTCGGTGACACGGATGTCTTTGTCCCTGTCGGTAAAGAAGCCTCTCTCGAGCTCACTCGGCTCATAGACGTCGTAGATACTGGTCTTCTTCCTGGCCTTACGGAGACGACGTCGCCTGCGTCTCTGAGATCCTCCTACCTCATCCTCTTCCTCCTCTTCTTCTCCACTCAGGTACTGTGATACATACAAAGACACTGGCTTTCTATATATACTACTTCAGGCTAATACAAATCCTGTATCTTCCAAAGAACAGTACACAAACAGTACAGCCTGTTGCTTACCGTGTAATGAAACATGCACCAAAATGGCTATGCATACGTACACACAAAAGAGGAAAATGGCCTAAAGTGGCCTACAGAAGCTACAGTTGTTTGTGAGCATTGTCTTATAACACAGTCAGAATAACGCTAGCATGCAATGTACATACAGTATACCGACTACAGTGGATGGTGCATCAGAGCTCACCTCATCTTCCTCTTCCTCCTCCTCCTCCTCACTGCCCAGACCTTCCTCCGCCACACGAGCAAACTCATTGGGGTCGTCAAAGTCCAGTCCAAATATCTCTTGAGCCTCCAGCAGAGCCCTGTACATATGTATTACAGCACCAGACGGTATCTCTCTGTACCAATACAGACAGGTAGCAGAAAGCCCTCTCTAAGCCAAACAAAAACTCCAGTGCCAGTATTATCGTATTATGCAGTGCACCAAACATGTACATGTTGTACTCCGCAGGCTGTTAGTGTGCTACTGACTAAAAGAACAGTAGAGTTGCATGACTAGTGGACTAGTGCTGATGTTAGTGGCTCACGGCTCGGCGTCCATTCCTCCAGGTCTGGAGATATTGATTGGTCTCCCATCATCTCCCACTATGAAATCACCCATATCTGTGGTGGGACAGAGAGAGGGAGAAACAGGTGGTTCAGCTATACTGCTGCTAACGGGTATAGACACAAAAATCTATGAAGGAGGAACATGTCAACCCTATGCTAGTGGAGGATATGGCAGAGTGTTAGACTCACCGTCAGTAGGAGGACCTTCTTCCTCTGTGCCCTCCTCTTCATCAAGGTCCCTCCTACTCTCTCCTCCCTACACAACACACACACACACACAGCAGGGTACAGTATTATGCTTTGCTTTTGCCTTGAGACCTAGTTGCTGACACACGCTTCTACCCTGAACCCATAAATGCTACACAACTACGTCTTACTAATACTGCATATCAGCATGCCATTGGATAGAGCTACCCCTCAGAACTACAACACAGGGAGTCCAACCTGTCGTGCTGAAAGACCAGACGGAGGCAATTCTTCATCATCACTATCATCTCCACCAAACACCTGTGTACACACATATGTACATAAAGACAATAGTCCAGAGGTGTATATAAACGATAAGAGAGAAACAAACCTGACTAATCTCACTGTTCCTTGCTTCTTCCATCCTCCTCCCCGCATCCCTCCCTCCCCCTCCCACCTCCTCCTCTTCATCATCACTCTCAAAGTGAGCCCTGCGCTGCTTCTTCTGTGATGTCACATACAGTGCATAGAATGAGTCATACGTACATTATAGGGATACAAAGACCCCCAATCTCACAGCCTGAATATCAAATCCAATGTTTTCTTTGATCAGCTCCAAATCATCTTCATCTAACTGGTCATCCACTGGCAAATACAGAACAAACACAATGAGAAAGATATCACATTATTACCCCAGTGTTACAAGAAGAGTTCTGTTTACCTTTACGCTTCCTCTTCTTCTTTCTCTCTCCCTCCCCCTCCCCCTCTCCTCCACTCTCGGCACTACTTTCCCCCTCCCCACTCTCCTCCCCTCCCTCATCAGGGTTGTCATTGATAAGACCTTCAACTGTGCGGTGAGGTGTGCATTAAATAGAGTGCTTGCACCACAATGCTAAACACAGCAATCAGACACTATAGTTGACCAGTTCTTACAAAGTAGCGAACATAGGTTTTATAGAAGTGTACTGCCACGGACAACTACATGTGGACACCGTACAAACAAACGTACTATCTTCTCCTTCTTCTTCTTCCTCGGAGTCCTCGCTATCCTCAGAGTTCTCTGAGCTCACCTCCGCCTCTTCCTGGACGTACTCGCCCTCCTCGCCGTCCATTACCCTGCTGCCTCACTCTGATCTTGCGGAAACGGCTAAAGGGGCAGAAGGTTTAGTGTAAGCGAACTTTGACCCGCGTGCAGTGGCGGTATGGGAATGAGTTTAGTTGCGGAAGGGATCGTGGACATGACGCGCATGGGGGTGGGGCTCGACTTTTGCAATGGGCTAGCTACTACTACTATATAGCCAGTGAGATGATGTTGCTACCTGGTTTGGCGTGGCTGCTGTTGGTAAGCCTTCTCCCACCGAGCTTCATGACCCCCTGCGTGAACGTCAACATCACGGGGTGCTTAGGCTGTGGTAGCTGCACCATATCCTGCTCCGCGTTTGGGCTTACCGAGTTCCCGAGCATCTCAGTTGAAGATGCAGCACTAGTAGAGCTTTTGTAAGATACAAAGGTTGTATCAACGTGAAACATGACTTCTGTCTTCCCCTGACAGGGATCTGTCCCTCAATGGACTCACTATCATTACAGCAGTTGACCTGCAGCACTTCACTCAGCTGGAAGAACTGTCAGTTAAACATCTCTATAGCTAATGCCTATAGCTATACCATGCTAAAAATACCTCTACAGTAAAGTCATCAACAATGATATCACATACATTGAAGATGGAAGCTTTTCAAACAACCAAGAGCTCTCCATGATGTAAGCACAATCTAACCAGCGTGTCAGAAATCACTATTTTGTGACTAAAGTTCTCTAGAAAGTAATCCTCTGCACTGCGACTGTGGCCTTCGTTGGTTGTGGGAGTTCCTAGAAACTCTTCCAATGGACAGCAATGGGAGATGTGAGTCTCCTCCACAGCTGGCTGGATCTCTTATTAGTCATCTCAACCTCTCCCAACTCACATGTGGTAAGCTACAAACGCTATGCTATCATCCTACGGTCTTACTGTTCTGTGAAACAACAGAGTGTCCTACTGAGTGTGGTGGTAACTCTTCATGTAATACACTATTGGGTCTATGTGAATGTGACTCTGGATACAGAGGATATAACTGCAGTCAAGGTAACTCCCACCTCCCAGTGCATGACATGAATTTTGTTCTCTGTATATAGTATGCCTTCCAGAGACATTTGGATCCAACTGTAGTGAAACATGCACATGCGAGGCCGGTAGTAGCTGTCATCATATCACTGGAGACTGCACTTGTCCACCGGGCTATCTAGGGACGAACTGCAGCCATGGTACACAATAAGTAACATTACTGTGGTAACTTGTAGCTAGAATTGTAGGGTTATTATAGGAGTGTTGTTTCATGTCAGATTGCAGTAAAGCCCCAGAGTGTGCCCTCCTGGGCAGAGAAGCATGTTCACTAGACTCTCCTGAGAACACTTGTGGAGCATGCAGGACAGTGCCAGTTGGGAACAGAACTGATGAGTGGGGAAATGACAGTTGTGTGACAGTCTCTGTTTCAAATATTCTCCCCCTTGCTTCTACTGCTTCTTGCTGTAAAGTTAGTGGAACAGACTCTGAGGTGTTACTGAGCCATCAGAATCTCCTACATCTTCCACTGTGCCTCATTGTAAGTTTTTTAGAATCATTATACCTGTAATAATTGTACTCTGTCTCTATGTCAAGCTCCTACTAACAGCAGTCCCAATCCCAGTGAAGGCCTTTTGATTACGTCTCATCTCATCATACTCTTGTCCTATCTCATGGTGCTGCTTGTAATTGTCCTGACCTTAACCACTGGCCTACTCTGTTGGAGAAGTTCAGTTGTAAGTATTTTCTGTGCAAGGGATCACACAGAAATGATGCTTTTTGTGCTCCTTATCATACAGAGTAAGAAGGCAAAGATATTCCCTTTACCGGGATGACCAACATTCCACAGATGCAACCTCCAGACAAACTTCTCTCCTTATCTAAGCTAATGGTGGTTTCCAGCTGCAGTAGGTGGATCCACGTTGGTATCTCTCTGGTGGAAATGAGTCACAGTGTGGCTGGCAAGATTCTTTAGTGCATTCATAGTGACAGTCATAAAGGTAATGCATAATTGGTATCAAAACATTGCGCCGTCTTCTTCTGGAGGGTCCTTATGGTCCCAGAGATCGTGCTCCTTGTCCCCTAGTTGAGTCACATGGTACTCCTGACTGGCCAGGAAGCAATAGCGAAAGAAGGCCAGCATCCGTCGAACCCCAACAACCTGAGCTGTAACCTCCTCCACATAGTCTGCAAACAGAATGTCCATGACCTCTGGCCGGAGGGCCTTGAAATGTGCTCCAATCACTGCCATGTCCAGCTTGACGTAGCCGTGTATGTGGACACAAGTTGGGATCTTGTTCTCCACTGTCGCCGAACAAATGCCCACGTCACTTGGGGAGGGAGGGAAGAGGTGGTGGAGACCTTTGAACCTGGTGGAGAGGAGGCTGATGAAGAAACTGGACGTCTGGTTGTAGCCGTAGAGATCGTGGATCATCATGTCCAGGTACAGTCTCAGAGCAAACATCTGACCTGTAAAGGGAACAACAAAAAGTGTGATACTTAAATAATCCAACGACAGAGGGTGTTTACAGGGGGCAGAGGTGCTTTGAAACCCTTTAGGGTGGACCTGGCATGTAACAAGTTACATTTTATATACCTCTGGGATCCTTGATCAAGTCAAACTTGTGGTCGTGTCTGTAGATAGCGTTCATGTGGTCATAGAGGTCATAGTCATGTGACCAGGTGGAGAGAGAGACGGAGGGAGAGAGAGTCTCCACGTAGTGCCACGTGTAGGGAGGAACATACAGAACATCACCTGGTCCCAGCACAACCTGCAGGGCTCTGGACTTGGCAAAGTTTGGGGAACCTAGACAAATCTGGGGCCCTGAAGTTGACCCGGGATTTGTGCCACAGCGGGTGGACACGGGGGTACATGCAGAGGAGCTCGTGCTGCGACGGAGACCACAGAGTGAACCGTTTCCTCCCCCTGAGCTGGACGAAAAAGTTGTAGTCCTGATCAAAGTGGCCGTGAGTGATCATCCCAGCCGAGGAGATCCACAGGAACTGTCTACCCGCCTTGAAGTCCTTCTCTGTTCTGTAGAGACTTCTAGTGGAGTTCAAGTCCCCCCGGAGTGACTCGGGGACGCTGCCAAAGTAGTAGTGACCTAGCATGCCGTCCAAACACACAGATGGATCCTGGATACAGGAAAAAAAAGACGAGGTGGACATGTTTCGTTCGGTGAACGGGAGAGCAATTGAGAGCTTCAGCGGTGCTGTTCTGTCCGGGTCAAAACTGAGGTAGTTGTCAGTACACTTGACTTGTTCTAGTATCTCTGTCCCCATGTTGTTTGCCAGGTAGGAAAAGTTCCATTTATCCATTGCTGCCCACAAAGACACGACCGAGTTCTTCACGACCACCGGTTTCCTACTCTTTATCAGTCTCTCTGCAAACTCATTATCCGGACTACCTCTTAGAATACGAGGCTTTCCGGTGACTACATCACTGAGAGAAAAGGCAGGGGCAGTGGGATCTGGTGGCTCAGTGATTGACAGCTCCTCAGTTTTACCCATACTTTGTGGCTCAGAACCCAAGGCCGATTTTACAAAGTCGGCATGACTCATCACTAGTTGCCCAGTCAGAGGCACCTTGTCATTCGGGCTGTCAGTGGTGGAGCTGTCAGAGGGCTCTGTAATACAGCCATGTAGTGGGGAGCAGTAACCATCCATGGACACACACTCCCTGTCCCTACCACCACTGCACTCATCAGTGTGAGAGAGTTGTAGTCCACTCCACAACACCGGACCGATGGCTCTTATACAGTCCACCTTTTTCAGAGCGGATAGGTCCAGGATGTGGATGTCCCTGCCCTGAGACAGTAGGTGTGCCTGCAGTGATCCAGCCTGGCCTCTGGCACTCAACAGGGCCTGTAGGGTAAGGGCCTTGTTGAGGTGGGTACAGTCTTCATAGCGGATCTCGTGGCGAGGGCTGCCTATGAACTCTGCAGCTGGAGTCAAAACATGAGGAAGAAAGAAATGCAGTGCCGTATTAGCCAGCGGATGTTCCAGGATACGATCTATGCTCTTTTCTATGCTAGTTCTTCTCTCAGAGATTCCTGCAGTGCTATATGTGGAGGTACTGGTGCCATTTGTCTTGCTAAACAGACCCAGACCTACAACTACATGGAGACTGGCTTGGGGACGGGGAACAACAGAGTGAGATTGATCAGTTACATCTGCAATCGGTTCACCACTCAATACAGTGTTGAGAATTTTCATTGCTTCATCTACAGCCATGTATCCCATTTCTCGACTGGAGAGGTTCGCTGTTGATTGACTGGTGCTCTCTAATGTCTCCAGAATACGTCTGATCTCTCGTTTCAAGTCATAGTCTCCTGGAATTACTTGGAGGTGTCTGTAGTAGAGAAGTGTTGGAGGATCAAGCTCCAGGGAGTAGATGAGTATGGCAAAGTGTGGATCAGCTGACACACTGGCCTCCAACATCGAAGATAGCTTCTTGACACAAGTGGTGAAATGATGCATATATGTTTCATTCATTTTCTGCGAGTATTCTATCAAGAAGAGAAAGTCAATGAGACGGCGTGGAATAGTTGCTGCGTGAGGCTGTAGGACTAGGGCAGAGACCGAAGGGAGACCCGTGGCTGGGCACACACTCCGCTTTCCACCATACAAAAAGTTTGCTAATCCTTTGTCGTCTCGGTAACATTGCTCGTTCAGGGAGACAGAGACTCGACCGGGCAACACTAACAGAAGCAAAACTACAGGCAGCCAGAGCCAAAGACGGTGGGACCCCATGGCCGAACCTCTCGCCCGTCCCCCTTTTTTGGAGAAACGTGCGCATGCGCGAATGGGTGGGCGGGGCCGATGTGTGCTGAGTCAGCGAAGTCATGACGAGTCGACAAGCAGGCTTGCTGTTGTTGGCTTTGTGCCTCAGTCTTTGTAAAGCGGCAAACGACGGTATGAACGACGACGATGATAACGTGCAGATAGATCCTCTCAACAAACTGGTGCTAAATCCCGGTGAGTTAGCCATAAAAAGATGTCTTGGTGATGTTTTATGTTCGCACAACCGTCAATACAGGTGTAACCGGAGGCGTGGTCGTGGCTCTGGCAGTAATCACTGTACTCCTAGCAATTGTAGTGTATCTACCATACCCCAGAGTAAGAAGAGAAAACTGAGTTTACCCACGTGCGAGTCCTACACCACATGCAGTAGCACTGACTGTCATTTGTGTCGAGGTTTATGTTGTTTTATGTCTCACTTCATCATAATCTATAATAGTGCATCCCTCTAATACTGAATTTTTTTGTACTCTCCATAAAGAATGATCAACTTTGTATATACATCTTTGCCGGTGCATACAGCACAGTAGAGTAATAACACAAGAAAGTGTAGCAATACACACAAAGCGACAGAGATAAAATAAAATGGCAGCCGATTGAAAGTGTCTCTAAAACAAAAAGCAGCATTGAAAGAGTGGTGAAACAAAGAAAGTAGAGGGTGGCTGGTGGGTGTGGTCAGATGATGAGTCTGGCATCTATTATGTCGTCGTTTTCCAGGTCTAGATCAGTGGCGGTGTGGCCTGGTGAGATTGGGTCTCCGTCAAATGTGAACTTTATCCTGCTCACAGGTACCTCCAGAACAGCGGCAAATGCTGTCATCACCTTGCTCAAGGCATCAGTCTGGGGAAGAGGGAATATACGCCTGAAAAAACATGTCTATAGCATACTATATACCTAAAAGAATAATATGAGAGGAAAAGAAAGAACCCTTATCCCAAAGCACACAAAACACAGACAATAACATATAAACAAAAAGAGAGAGTCATGACCCTGGGTGCCCAGCCTTGAGAACCGGGGCGGTAGGTTAAAGAGTCTTTTACGGGCCCAACTCTCCCTACACACCCAGTGTCCCAACCTCCCTTACACATAATATGTAGTTAGAGAATGAGATTATGTATAAAAAAAACGGCAACTACTGTACATGCATGAATCCAATAGTTAACCAGCTGTATCATTACTTGGGGAGCTCTACACACGTTTCATGGAGAAACACTGTGCAGTGTGTCTGGTTCACAGGATTACACGCACTTTACTTTGCACAGCGCATATTAATTGCTACCCAGACAGTTTACAACTCATCTCATAACGAATACCGTATAGCGGGAAATTTTCGCGTGGTGCAAAATTTCGCGTACAGCTTCATCAGTAGAAGAATATCGATTACGGAGCAGAAAGCACTAGACCAGCATGTGGGATGTATATGTATACCTTTGCAATGGAGTAAGTGGCAGTCTTCTTGGAGCTCTGTACTTTGAGTGAGACAGTGTCCCCTGAGCCAAGTGAGAGAGTAGCACCGTCTGTCCCTCCATTCACCAGCTGCTCCTCCAGCACCACTATGGCATCTGACACAACAACAACAACAACAACATAACACGACACACTGCTATTATAGACTTCTCGTAGTGTGAATGCAACATGATTTGTATTTTTCATGCTATGCAATACATAGTACGTAGGTATTAGGGAACAAAAGCTAAGCACATATTGTGTGTGCATAGCATACACAATTGCGAATTTCAACTCCATTACAACGTATTATGGTTAACTTTGACAGTGCCTACTGGTGGGATAAAAACTCCATTCAGATGACAGAGTAGGCACACTCTGCAGAGGGACAGACCTATGCATGATATCAACAGTAGAGAGACCCAGAGAGGGTTAGCTAGGAATATACCTATGATATCAACAGTAGAGAGACCCAGAGAGGGTTAGCTAGGAATATACCAATGATATCAACAGTAGAGAGACCAGAGAGGGTTCGCTAGGAATATACCAATGATATCAACAGTAGAGAGACCAGAGAGGGTTAGCTAGGAATATACCTATGATATCAACAGTAGAGAGACCCAGAGAGGGTTAGCTAGGAATATACATACCTATGATGTCAACAGTAGAGAGACCCAGAGAAGCAGGAGAGGCAGTGGTACTGAGAGTGACTGTGCGGTGGGAGAGGAGGATCTGCTCTCCTTTGACCCCCAGCTCCTTCCCCAGCTCAGCACACAGTAACACCAGTGGATCGTCCTGTGTCCAGGATATGAGTGTAGTACATGAACGTGTAGCAAGGCAAATACAAAACAAGTCAACTACAAACAGGAATCCTTGTAGTGTCTGCGTGTGCATGGAGTTATGGGGGAATACAAAAGTTTGCGAGTTATCAGAATGTCACAGGTTAATGCCCTTTCTTTCTTCAAACCATGCAAGGATTCCTGTTTCAGTGTCCAAAGTCTTGCTTCCCAACACCCACCCCTCATTGGGTACCTTATTGACGGCAAAGCGGTGGATCTTTCCCCGGCAGCGGACCCTGAGTGTGAGAGGGAGGGAGGAGGGCGTGGCCACCAGGCTGTCCTCCAGTCCTGAGTTCTGCTCCACCAGTAACTCTGACAGTGGCTGAGGCTGAGTCAACTCCATCAGGAGCTGGTCCGCCTTCCTACAGGTCACACAACTCAGTATATCAGTATAGTCCTACATGATTCATCATTGCTTTGTAAACACACTGACAGTGCCATACAACGTCTCGTAGGGAAAGTAGTACACACCCAGTCTGACTCACATAACATCGGGCATTGTAAAAGTGCTTCTACAAGTAGCTGCATATCTAGTGCAGATTATCAGGTATATACATATTGAAGCATATTTAGAGCTTCAATCTGCAAAGATTTTCGTGTGTGTTTGTATATACGTAACTTCTGCTACACTTCCATGCTCTGTGATTGAGTCAGCGCCATGGAGGGTCACTCACAACAATGGTTTTTGTGTTGGTATATACATGTGTATCAAAATGGGAGAGGGAATGGGTGGTCCACTCACAAGAGGGTCTTCGACTGTTTGGACTGTGCATCGGTGTAGAGAACCAGGGGAGGTGGGGAGGGGAGGGGAGATGGAGGAGAAACCACTTTCACCTCCTTCTCCTCACCGCTGTCACACCTGCAGTGGGTAAAACAATGAGCTAAGAACAAGGAGTAAACGATGAGCTAAGAAAATAGCATAATGGGGACATTTCTCAGTAGCTAATGTGTTTACAGGTAGATTAGGTTGACTGTCCATACCCCTCTTCCTGTTGTTTAGCTGGAGGAGTGTCCTGCACACACTGCTCCAGAACTGCTGCCTTCTGTCTGAACCTATCGGCTGCACTCATTTTCTCTGAGTTCCGTCTCTTTCGTCGACACCTGGACCCTCCATAGTCTGAGGAGTGGGTGGTACATAATATAGCTCCAGTATTATTATGATGACCTGTATGTGTAGTTGACTTGTTTGCTTTGCCTTTGCCTTGCTACCTCGTAATTGACGCGTGTATTCCATGACCCACAACAACAAAAATGAAGCTTTCAAACCAGTGTTGTAGGTAAAGTGGACTCCATGACTATCCTAGACCTTCACAAACTCACAAACAACTACCCAGAGCTGAATGTATGCGTATTTTTGCCTGATGAGCCTTCATCGTCTGAGTCTGACAGTCCGCTAGAAGACCACTTGCTACTCTTTGGTTTCACGCCTTTCTTCTTCTTTGACTTCGCCTTTTTCAGGGCATCTGCCAGTTTCAACTTCCCTGGTCCACCGAACGACAAAATCTCGTCCATGTCCCTCTGGGTTCTCTCTGTTGTCTGCACCCCGGTGTCTGCACACTAGCGCGCACACACACACAAAAGCGATGATGATAGCGCGGAAAAAACCTGGGATTTCCCCTCTTCCGCGCATGCGCACAGCGTGCCTTTAGCGGTCATGGGGAAAACTCCTCGAAGTGGGAAACACGCTTCTTCTTCAGGCGTCGCCTCAACGGCGGCGGCAGCTGGCGGATCATCCCACCACCAGAAGCAGAAGGTGTCCTCCACCATCGCCACCATGTTGAACGAGCTGTCCACTCTCGTTAGAGAGACTCAGGTGGGCATTATTTAGAAATACCCTCAAGCTTGTGGTTTGTTTACGGCCCGTGCGTCGTGTGTAGAGCGAGAGGGAGGCGAGCGAAAACACACTGAGCAACACCGCAAAGACACACGACCGAATGAAGAACGAGCAGAGAAGTATGTTTGGGTTTTTTTTGGAGATTGAATGTGTTGCATCCTTCCCAGTATCCCCGTACTTCAAGCAGAAGCTGCAAGGACTCTACCAGACTGCACTGCAGGATGCCAAGAGAGAGCTGGCGTATGCTTTTCCGTGACTTTCACTCCCAGAGTAATATTTACAACTGCATGATATATATACACCTTAGGCAAGTGGAGCAAGCCCTGGACAAGGTGGCTGAGATCAGACAAGAGATAGGAGAGAAGCAATGTAAACCCCATACTACCCTGTCTGTGTGCAGCAGGCGTAATGTTTGTTGTCTTCCGTTCAGCTCGGCCAGCTACACAACCTCTCAACTTTGAGGATATTCAGGCCAGGTCAGTGGAGAGCTATTAATTGTGCTGTATGATAGTATCCACGTGTGTATGATGTAACGCACAGAAAATCGGGAATGCGGAGAGGAATGTTGATGACAGTGTTACAGCAGTATGCACAGGAGCAAGATGTCTGGCGGGGAAAGCAAGGAGAGAGGTATGTATGTATGTGACGAGGTAGCAAGGTGAAGGCAAAGCAAACAAGTCAACTGCACTGCAAGGAAAAATAAGATCTGCCCTAGGTGGGATTGAATCCACAACACACTGCTTTCTAGGCGAGCGCTCTACCAACTGAGCTACTGGAACACATCACAAAGCAAACCTCGAACCACTGTTCTATATGTACACCTACACAAAGGATCGTGTCTTGCATTAGCTAATTTCTCTCTGTTTTTGTCATGTAGTATTCCACCTCTTACTGGTGCCATACCAGCTGATGAGAAACACAAGTGTAAACCAGAGGACCAGGTATAATCTAAAAGTAAATTTTGGCCACCTTACCAGCATAATTAGCATACATAATCTAGGTCATCCCATTTTAACAGTAACTGTTGAGGGTGGCTTGCACTGCACTCTCCTGCTATAGTCAAGGTTTTCAGGATGGTTTTATAGTCTGTCCTTCCGTTCGTGTACTCACTAAAAGTACGAAAGATTTAGGCCACCTTAATATACATACATACATACAAAATCGAGGTCATCCCATATTTAACAGTAACTGTTGAGGATGGCTTGCACTGCACTCTCCAGCTATAGTCAAGGTTTTCAGGATGGTTTGATAGCCTATCCTTCCGTTCGTGTACTCACTAAAAGTACGAAAGATTTAGGCCACCTTACAAAATCGAGGTCATTCCATTTTTAACAGTAACTATTGAGGCTGGCTTGCACTGCACTCTCCAGCTATAGTCAAGGTTTTCAGGATGGTTTGATAGTCTGTCCTTCTGTTCGTGCACTCAATAAAAGTACGAAAGATTTAGGCCACCTTAATATAAGTGAAATGGAGGTCATCCCATTTTTACAGTAACTGTTGAGGGTGGCTTGCACTGCACTCTCCAGCTATAGTCAAGGTTTTCAGGATGGTTTGATAGCCTGTCCTTCCGTTCGTGTACTCACTAAAAGTACAAAGGATTTAGGCTACCTTACCAGCATAATATACATAGTACATACACATAATCTAGGTCATCCCATTCTATTGAGGGTGGCTTGCACTGCACTCTCCAGCTATAGTCAAGGTTTTCAGGATGGTTTGTTAGCCTGTCCTTCCGTTCGTGTACTCACTAAAAGTACGAAAGATTTAGGCCACCTAATATACATACATACATACAAAATCGAGGTCATTCCATTTTTAACAGTAACTATTGAGGCTGGCTTGCACTGCACTCTCCAGCTATAGTCAAGGTTTTCAGGGTAGTTTGATAGCCTGTCCTTCCGTTCGTGCACTCAATAAAAGTACGAAAGATTTAGGCCACCTTAATATAAGTGTAATCGAAGTCATCCCATTTTTACAGTAACTGTTGAGGGTGGCTTGCACTGCACTCTCCAGCTATAGTCAAGGTTTTCAGGATGGTTTGATAGCCTGTCCTTCCGTTCGTGTACTCACTAAAAGTACGAAAGAT
This sequence comes from Geodia barretti, assembly GCA_030341885.1. NCBI lineage: Eukaryota > Metazoa > Porifera > Demospongiae > Tetractinellida > Geodiidae > Geodia > Geodia barretti. The sequence goes on from CASHTH010001692.1 coordinate 60,482, forward strand.
TTAGTCTGTCTTTCCGTGCACTCATGTAATATACCAATATCTCACAAACACACAAGACCACCCACATGTTTATAATGGTAAAGCCTGGCACTATGGGGCCACAGGGCACCTGTAAGTCAGAAACGCCATCAACCCAGAAATGTATTGCAAAGACTAGAACAGTGTCCCCGACACTGACACACAGGGGCATGGCAAACTGCTGTATAGGAACAACTGAAGGTGATGAACATTTGCAGCACAGCGCTTAGAAACTTAAAGTGCTCACTACTACCAGTACCCTCTGTATGGAATACTACTACAGAGAGTGTGCTTTGGTTGGGATACACATACACGTGCTAGAGCCTGCCCAGTAGAGGGAGTTTCCTGTATGAAGTCCAGATAAAAATGTTTACTGTACGGTGTAGTTGTACATGTTCTCCCCAGAGGCTGGGTGTGTTGCTGTACATGTGATGCTGCAGGTGGCGGCGAGGGTTCGTACAGAGGACGGAGAGGAGCAGTGGATCCTGGCCGAGGTCGTCTCTTACAACTCCCACAATCACCGCTACGTCGTTGACGATATTGACGAGGAGGGGCACAACGAGAAGAGGTTGAATTAAAACCCACATCTAGGGACATACCCACATCGTTGTATTGTGTATTTGTCTCTCTGTAGGAGGTATCATGTGAGTAAGAGGAGGATCATTCCTCTGCCTCGGTATAAGGTGGACCCCAAGGTCCACCCTCCGGCTCTCTTCAAACCTAAACAGGTTCATGTCTGCAGTACATGCATATAACGTATACTTAACCCTTCCCCGATTGTATATATAAATTTATGTAGCTGGTGCTGGCACTATATCCTCAGACTACTTGTTTCTACAGAGCAGTCATCCACCAGCAACCAGTTGATGTAAGCCTAGCATCCCAACATTGTGCATACACCCTTTCCCAGGCATTGTGTAGTAAGCTCCGTTGTACTATCTATACAGATCTCCAATGAATACTCGGTGTTGTTTGAGGACACTACCTACACAGATGGTTACTCCCCTCCACTGGAGGTACCCCAGAGATATGTACTGCCTGTCAGAGAGACGCGGAAAAAGTAGACTCTTTTTGTGCATTTCACATCTTTGCTCACTCTAGTCTAAGGATGGTTGGGTTTTGTTTTTCCATCATGTGTATATTTACTGCACACTCAAAAATAATTCACGCCCTAACTCAGTTTTGGTCACTACACAGTAACTTGTTCTGTGGTGCTATTGGCACTGCTTGCGTCGCTATCCTCAACGTATCGTTCCTCCAAGTCGCCCCAGTCCCCGTTTCCTTCACCACGTGGTAGGCAACCCTCCCACCCACTATGGGTGCACCCAGCGTGGCTAGGAACGGGATGGTTGCGAGCAACCCGAGAGCCTTGGCCGTGCTCTCTGATTCTTTAGCTTTAGCTGCCATTCCACCGGTGGATAGGACTGGAGCCATCATTGTGCCGTTGACGAACCCGATTGCTGATAGGGCAATGCGAGCTAGTCTCCCTAGTCGAGTCCCAGACTTGAGCCCGCCTTCCTTCACCAGACTTTGGATCTCCTGCCTTGCCTTGTGCGCCTCGTCATTCCATGACGCCACTTCAAACTCGTACCCCGTGTTTGTTTTTAGGTTCTTGACGATGCACCAACGCTCAGACTTGGTTTCGACTTCCTCCCACTTTTTGTTTTCCAATCTGTACTTGACGATGTACTTCTTGGCTGCTTGTGGGTGGATGGCGGGCTCTTTCCACTGGAGTTTGATCCTGTCCGTTGCTTTTCCGACAACTTTCAATTTTTTCGGAGGGCCTGGAATGGCTTGCATGGACTCCTTGATTTGTTCCAAGTGTTCGTTTCTGCGTGCATAGACCTTGTCTCTGGCTGGGCCTTTTGCACCATCTCCGTAGTCTCCTTTGAGTCTCTCTATGCTACTACAGAGCTCAACAGCCACTTCCGCGTTGTACTTGTTGAGAGCCTTTGCTGATTTTGTCATGACTTCATGTTCTTTAAGAAGTTTGTCCCACAATTCTTCACACTGCTTGTCGGATTCTCTGTAGTTGTCTGTTGTAAACTGAAGCAGTTTCCCTGACTTGACCCCCTCCATTGTATCCATCCCTCCTTCCCCCTCTTCCACAATGGCATCCTTGAACCTCTTCATCATTGATTTGTAGAGGTCGCCTTGTTCCACTGGTGGATCATCTGGTCCAGGCTGGGGGATTATCTGCCGCATCTTTTCACTGAGTTTATCTCTCTTTGCATCAAAGACCACCCAGTGACATCCTATGAGGGTGGGCTTGTCGCTGTCTTCTTCAGGAATCGAATGCTCCATTGGAAGGCTTCCTTCGACTTTTGCCGTCATTTCCTCCACGTACAAGCCCACGGATTTCTCCACCTCTTCTGCTAGCTTCAGCTCGATAACCGCACCCCAGGCACCCTCCAGACTCGGCACCGACCCCTTCTCGTTGAGTGCATTGATGTACGTCTCTGCCAGCTCCGCCAGAACCTCTCCTGTGACTCTGATACCCTCCCCGAACCCCACCTTGGGTCTAACACTGGCCTTTATCCCTCCCTCGCCGTTGATGAGTTTCTCAGATTCCTCTTTTGAACTCCTCACCGATATTCTTTTCCTCTTGCAGAGTATTTCCAAGCTCCAGGTTTGGTGTTGGGAGGCTGACGCACAGCAGAGGTGGAGGGAAGAGGGTACGAATCGCAGTGACAATACTGTCGTAGTCCTTCTGCCCAGTTGGCTTGAGGACTTCTGCATTCAGATACTCAATCAGTGGAGGGTCTTCCTCTTCGCGGATGACATCACGAAGTAACCACATGAAGTGCGGAAAATACTTTCGGAGCTCTGCTGGGTCACTTGCTCGTCCATGGTCATTGACCGTTATGGCAGTAGAAAGGTGGGCAAATGAGCTGCACGGGAAATAATACCCATGTGAACAGAAGCGGAAGACAATGGGATCATTACTTTATTTTTGGTTTCTATTTGCAAGCTAGACTCCAAACAATAGTCTCACCTCATGTTCTGCAAGTCGGCCAGTCCCGGGACATTCTGGGAGTTGTAGATGAGGAAGGAGCTGAGGAGGATGGTTGCAACCAGGAGTTTGGTGGTGAAGGACTCGGGCCCCTCTCCCTCCACGGCACCGATGCCCTCAGTGTCCAACACCAACAGCACGAACTCGTCGCACTCGAGAGCCGTGGTCGACAGCCAGATACCCCGCGTGCACGCCTCCATCGTGTGGCCCAGCATGAACGTCCCCCGGCGTCTCCACCACACGAGAGATGAAGAACGAC
>CASHTH010001693.1:0-40973 GCA_030341885.1 Geodia barretti
ATCAAGGGCGAGTGGCCGCCATCGACCTGAGCGGGGGTGGTACAATGTTTGAAAAAAAAGGTAAAAGGCCCGAAAAAAAACGGCGCGGCAGGCGCCTGCTGCCGGGATTGTGCGGAACGCGGACCGGCTCCTCCTTCCGTTCCTCCTTTATGATGGGCCTCCCTTTGGAGGGGGAGGTTGTCCGCGGCAGGCCCAGGGGGAGTTGCCCGAGAATGGTGAGGAGCGGCATCACTCGTGACGGGGCGGCGGAGTTTGCTGGGGGCAGTTGCTGCTCCAGACGTGAGAAAAAAAAACAAGAAAAAAAAACAAAAAAGAAAACGAGAAACAAACCACAAACCACCCACACAACCACACCCAGCGAGGTCCCCCCACCCCCCCCCCTCCCCCCCCTGGCCCACCCCTCCCGCCCCGCCCCCCACCCACACCACCCCCGCCCCGAAAAGGAACGCAAAGCCCCCACACCCCCCCATGGCGACCCCCCGCCCCCCCCCACCCCCCTCCACCCCGGCCGCGATTCCACCCACCTCACCCCCCCCCCCGCCGCCCCACCCGCGGTCCCCGCCGCGCATCCCCTCCCCCGCCACGGGCCCCCCCCCTCCCCGGCCCCAGACGCCGAGCCGCACCACGCCACCCCCCCAACCACACCCACCCCCCCAATAACCCCTACCCAGCCCCTTACCGCCCCCGTAGAAGCGGAAGACCAGCGCCGGGCACGCGTCCCCCCCCCAATACAGCGGCGGAGCCCCGCGCCCACCGCCACCCCACCCGCCCACACCCGCCCAGCTGCCCACCGCCCCCTCTTCCAGGCGGACCCCACCGCGCACCTCACAGACCCAGCACGAACCCCTCCCCCCCTCGCCACCGCGCCCGTCCTCCACGAAAAACCGCCCACACTACCCCCCCCCATAACCCCTCAACAGCAAGCACCGACCTCCGCCTCCCCCCCACCCCCCCTCCCCGCTCCGGAAACCTGCCCACCCCCCCGCAATCCGGCCACAGCCCCCTCAACCATTCTTCTCGGGCGGCCAACAGTGAAAGCACCACGGTACAAAATCCGCGACTACCGCATAACCGCATCACGGCTCAGTCTCGAAGACAACCACGTGGACCGCCGTACAGCTCTCCACACAGCACCAAACGCACAGAAACCCCCGCCCGTACGACGGCCGGAAGTACACCCCAAATCAGTCCCGACCCCCAGCACACACGCGCGACCAGCGGTCCACCCAACGCTCCCCGAGCGGTGATAGAGAGGAAGAGCCCCCAGAAATCCCACCCGAAAGCGCCCGGACCGGCACATGACCAGGACCGCCAGACGCCAACACAGGATAATAGGTAGGCAAACTAGCGAAAGCGCACAGGCACAAGACACCGACAGGCCACGGGAGATGCACCGCGACAACAGGTCAAAAGTAGGCTGTAAATAAAAATCCATCAGCAAATACCAACCGCCCAACCCGTGGAGCCCCGCCTTAAAACCCCCTGCGAGGACCAAGTGATCGGGGTAGGCCACAGGGCACAAATGACAAGCAAGCAAAAGCCCCACCACCCTCCCACCACAGCGCAAGGCCAAGGTTATGACGGCGCCACACCTCTCCACACCCGACACACCCTGGGCTTCAAATACCACCCAAGAGAGCGAAGCCCGGAAACACCCGGCGGACCCCTGGACAGGAGTCATCCTCCCCCCGGCCTAAACAGCACCCAAAGCAGAGCAGGGGACAGCACCAGCCCCCGGCCCCCGGACCTCCCCCCGTAGAACCACCGCCACTCGAGGCAGCCCCCCCGCGAGGCACACGGGAGACACAAAAGCAACGGGCGGAAGTGCCCCATACCTGCCTTCCCCCGCCGCCAAAGCGAATAAAGAACCCCCGTCAGCCACCCTGCCCGGCGCGCACGCTGACGACTCTAACGGTCAAAAAACTCTGAACGCCAACGCCTCGTCCGGAAACCACGGCCAAGGCAAGATGCCGAATCATTGAGAAGCCAGAAGATCCCGAATTACCCCTTACTACGAAACGAAACCCAAGGAGGCCTATAGCGTCGGACGCCTCCCTTCCTACACAAGAATAGGACCCCAGCCCACAGACGGCCACCGCCCCCCGATAACATCGAACGGAAAACGTGACAACAACGACATAGCGAGAAAACAAAGAGTATAACCAGGAACAAAACGAAAATACGCCGCGCGACGATGAACAACCAATAAAAAAAAATTCAACGCACACCCGGCAGTGAGAGACATAAACGAAAAAACTCCATCTGGCACCGAACGCTCCCAACATAAGGCTCAAAAGTCCAGAAGGTGGGCACACAAAAGCGTGCTGCCCCGAAAGGGAGTCTGCCCACGTAAAAAGGGGGAGTCCAAAGGAGCAAAGGCAATCTGAAAAACGGCCACGATCCAGGACCGGTGCACGGGCCGACTCCACCACACCACAAGGGTACGGGTGCGCCCATGAAGCACGGAAAGACCACCCTACCCGAAGTCAGCCCCGGCGCACGGGACATCCGCTGAACCCCCATGTACGCGTGGAACCCCAAGAAACGAAATGATGCACCCATCCCCATCACTGAGAACGCCCCACCTAGGGTCAACAGGCAACCAAACACACAACCACGCCCACGCCCGATAAACCCAACGACAACGGAAAACCCGCGACGCAAGCGAAAAAATCCCCGCCCCTCAGCCTAGCGCGAACACACCGCGCCCCAGCGGATGAGGCAGGCCCGACTAATACAAAGCAGCGCAAAGGTAACTAAACCACCAACCACCGTGTACAACCATAGAAAAGCAAAGAACGCCGACCCACATACCCCCCCTTACCAAACATCCCCCCCCACAGGCACACCCGATAAACTCCAACACCACAAGGACAATACAACCCACAAAAGGAAAAGAACCCAAGAACAAGAAAAAAAAGAAACAGAACGAAGCAACACACGGATAAATACCTCGCCCCCCCACCCTAAAAAACCCGGTCAAGAGGCGCCGACCAAAACGAGTTAGGCGGCGTGAGGCCTCAAGGATGGAGTGAAGCCGGGACCGAGAATGTCGGTGCTGATCCCGGAGATGCGCCCGGCCACAGATCTCAGCCGGCGCTTTGACGGGCACAAGCGGGCGATTGTGGTGGATACCGATTCCCAGCTGATCACCGCCGTGGCGGTACTGCCCGGCAACGCTCCGGACAACCTGGGGGCGCTGGAACTGGTGGAACAGAGCGAGGCCAACACCGGTGTACCGGTGCAGGAGGCCATGGGCGACGCCGCCTATGGGGACGGAGCTACCAGGCAGACCTTCGCCGATGTGGGCCGCAAGCTGGTAGCCCGGGTGCCAGGCCGGCCCGACCGGAAGCACTTTCCCAAGGATGACTTTGTCATCGACCTGGCCGCGGGCAGTTGCACCTGTCCGGCGGGACAGGTCACCCACACCATCGTGCCAGCGGGAAAGCGGACGGATGCCGCGGGGCGGGTATACCGCTGGCAGGCCTTCCAGTTCGACGGGGCCGAATGTCGGACATGTCCACTGCGGTCCCAGTGCATCGCAGCCAAGGGCAGGAAGGGACGGCGGGTGCTGATCCATCCCCAGGAAGGCCTCCTGCAGGAGGCACGGGCGTTGCAGCAGAGCGCCGCCTACGACGAATATCGAGCGCGACGCGTGGCGGTGGAACACCGGTTGGCCCGACTGGTCCAGTTGGGCATCCGCCAGTCCCGCTATTTCGGCAGGGTCAAGACGCGATTCCAACTGTACCTGGCGGCTACAGTGGCCAACCTGACCCTGGTGGCGGGCAAAAGCGACCTGTCGGACAGTGTCGGCGGCGGAGCGGAAGCCCACCGCGTCGTCCTCAGTGCCGTCCCCAGTGATGTCCAGGCTGTTTCCCACGGTGTTGTCGCCAATGCTACGGCCATTTTCGGCGCGGTCCGACTCGGACAACTATGGTCCCAGATTCTGTTCGCCTCGGCTTTACTGCCGAAATCCCTCTCCCCAACCAGGGCTTTTCAGCCCGGTTTCTAGGTGCTATTACCACGAGGACAAGGCGATTGATCACCAGATCACGACCAGTCACGAGTACGATGAAGTATGATCGATAGGTCGGCTCATGTTGGTACTTTAAGACGAGGAAATAGCCAAACCAATACTACTGTGTTACCTCTTGCTCCTCCTACTCCCTAAAATGGGGCATTATTCGGTCCGCAAACAGTTCCATGTTTTGGAGGCCTCGGCGGAGGTCCATGCCGGGCCACATCATGCGGAAGCTGCCGTGGGACATGCCCAGTTCCCGCAGTTTTTCTATTTCCCCGATGCAGTCCTCAGGGTCGCCGATGATGAAGCGATCCTGGGCAAGTTCGGCGAAGGCTGAACTGAACTCCTCATCCATGGCCTTGTCCTGACCCCACTGGGCGTAGGCGGCATACTTGCCACCCAGAAAGGGGGCCGCGTCGGCCCACGCCTGCTCACGGGTCTCGGCCACGTATAGCTCCCGAGCTATGGGCAGGTCTTCGGGGGCGCCTGAGCCGGCGACCTCGGCGGTCTCGTGGTAAAGCTCAATCTGGCGCTTGATGGCGGTGTAAGTGGCGTGGGGGTTGACGTACCAGGTGTAGCCGCGACGGGCGGCCCGCTTGATGGCAGCGTCGCCGTTGGCCGCGACCCAGATGGGCGGGTGCGGCTGCTGGATGGGACGGAGGGTCATCTGAGCCCCCTCAAGGTTAAAGTGTTCGCCGTGGAATGTAACCTCGTCCTGGGTCCAAAGCTGGCGCATCACATCCAGGCACTCCAGGTAGCGGGAGACACGGCGGTTGCGGGGTACGCCAAAGGCGTTGTATTCCTCGTCGCGATAGCCCAAGGCGGCGCTAAGGACAAAGCGGCCGTTGGTGATGATGTCCATCGTAGTGACCCGCTCGGCCAGGTCCACGGGATGGTGAAGGGGCACCAGCAGGGTAGCCACAATGCCCATGCCCTCGGCCTCAGCGGCGAGGCGGGCCAGCAGGGGGACGGTCTGGAGTTGCTGGTAGGGGGCAGTGAGGTAGTGCTGGCCCTGGTAGAAAAAGTCAAAGCCCAGTTGGCGGGAAGTGCGGATGTATTCCACGATCTCCTGAAAGCTTTGACGCATGTCGGTGCCTATGGGCTGCTGGCCCATACCGGACAGGGAAACTCCAAATTGCATGATGTCACCTTGATTAAGAGTAGCGCTTGAAAATGACGGGTGTGATTATATGTCGGATTTAGTGGCAGACACAATGAAAACATTTGGCTTTTAATGGTGTAGGCGGCTTGCGGCGGAGGCTCTACCTCCAGCGGCCAGGTAATGACAGGATGGAGGCGAGCCCTTAGAATGAGCGATTCTTAACCAAGAGTACCGGGAAACCTGATAATGACCATGACCCAGGAAGAACGCATAAGCCGGCTGGAAGGGGCCTTCGAGACGTTTTCCGTGGTGGCTGCCACCATGGTTACGAAGGAGGAATTGCAGTCTGCGATAGATGGACTACGCGCTGGGACCACGTCTCTATTATTTTATTTTATTTTTAATTTTGCTTTTTATTTATTTATTTTCTATTTCTATTTTTTATTATTTTATTATTCATATTTTATTTATTTTTATTTTTTATCTATTTAATTTGACGTTCTATTCTTCTTTTATTTTTTTATTATTATTTTTAATTTTATTATTATGTTTATTTTTTTTTGTTATTATTTTTTTTCTATTATTATTTTTTATTTTTTATTTATTATTATTTTATTTTTTCTCTATCTTCTTACTTTGTTCTTTTTTGTTTTCTTCTTCTCTTCTTTCTATTTTTTTTTTCCTGGACTTTATCTTTCTTTTCCTTTCTTTTCTGCTTCTTCTTCTTTCTTTTTCTTTTTCTTCTTCTCTTTCTTATTATATTATTGAACGTGCGTTCTATTTCTATTTTTTTATTTTTTTTGCACGGATTATGATTTATATTTATTATATTTAATTATTTTTTATATTTATTATTATTTTTATATATTCTATTGCATTCTTCTATTGATTATTTTCTTTCCTATTTTTTTTTTATTTTTTTATTATTTTATTTTCTATTTTTATTTTTATTTTTTTTTTGATTATTTTGTATTTATTTGATTTTTTATTTATTTGTATTTATTTTATTTTTATTGTATTTTTGAACGGACGTGGGCCTGCAGTCGGAGACTACATCTTCTATTGATGGATTGCGGGCAGAGCAGCGGACGTCCGTAGAGACACTTCGGGCCGAGAATCAGGCGACTGCCGAAACGTTGCGTGCTGAAATGCGGTCAATGGAGTTAAGGATTATCCGGTGGATGGTTGGTACAGTTTTTGCCGCCTCTGGGTTGATTTTGGCGGTCATGAAGTTGTTGCCGTAGCGCGCCGAACTTCCATTAAAGGCACTAACGGGCGGACTACATAGTCCGCCCGTTTTGTTTCGGCATAATTCATCTTCCTGTTCCCTACCCCCTCCCGATAAACGGCATTTTGGTGGCCATTACCGTCATGAACTGGACGTTGGCGTCGAGGGGCAGGCTGGCCATGTAAACCACGGCGCGGGATACGTTCTCCACGGCCATGGTGGGTTCCACGGCAATTTCGCCGTAGGGTTGGGGGACACCTGTCTTGAAGACGGCGGCCATTTCCGTGTCCGCGTTGCCGATGTCGATCTGGCCGCAGGCGATGTCGTGAGAGGCTCTTGCGCGGAGGGCCTCAGTAGAGAGGCGGAGCGGTGACGTCCGTCACGGTGGCACTGGGTGCTTTGTGCGGTGTAGGGGGCAGAGTTGGGCCGAGGCACGTAGGCAGAGATCGACCCGTTGTTGATGATGCGCCCGCCCATGGGATCCTGCCCCTTCATCATGCGGAAGGCCTCCTGGGTGCACAGGAAGGCCCCGGTAATGTTGACGTCCACCACCGCCTGCCATTGCTCGTAAGTCAGGTCCTCCAGGGGTATGGGCGGCGCGCTGATGCCGGCATTGTTGAACAGCACGTCGAGGCGTCCGAATCGCTCCTTGGTGGCAGCGAACAGGGCAGCCACACTTTCCGGCTTGCCAATGTCACCGGGGACGGCCAGCATTCGGCCCGCGGCATCGCCAGCCATGGAAATGGTCTCCTCCAGAAGCTGTCCCCGCCGGCCGGCCAGGGACACCGAGTAGCCCTCGGCGGCCAGGGCGAGGGAAGCGCTGCGGCCAATGCCGGTTCCGGCGCCGGTAACGATTGCTACCTTGCCGTTAGATCCATCGGACTGGTTCTGCATGGTTTCACCCTTCCAGTTCTTGTTATTGTTCTTGTTTCTCTATCCACGAATTAGCGCTAAGGTGGTCAAATGTTTGAGATGAGGTTATTGCCTTCTCGGGAACGCCAGCATAGTGGCCCCCATGAAGGCGATCCATTTACAAGCAGAGGCCAAGTCCTTCGACAGGCTCCGTATGAGCGGTAGCAAGGCGGTCTTGACGTAACTGCGCCCATCTACTCCACGCGCTGGAAGTAGATTCGGCGCACCACTTCTTCAAGTTCATTGTTGATGAAGGCCTCGTCGGGCCTAACCGCCATGGTCCAGCTCAGGTCAGGGTTGGAGGCGTGGGAAAAGAAGAGGACGAAGGTGTCGTATTCGTCTCCGCCGTCATAGGGGGAAATGGAGTCCTCCTCCACGTCCACTTCCAACTCCGGGTCGAGGTCAGGCAGGAACTGCTCGGCGCGGTCTGTCCCTCTGGTATCCCAGTCAACTAGGGTTCGTCTTGCGTTTTCGTTCATCGTAGGTCGGCTCGCAGGTGCCGTCGCGTGGTTTGATGGGCCTGGCTGCGGGCTATAATGCCCTCCCATCCGTATTCCACTGACATATGGCGCGCGCTCACCTTGCGCCACGTCTCCGACTGGTCGTGGTAGTGGGGACTGCCCGGATTACCCGACGCGCCCAAGGGTATGGCCCACAGGGAATTGTCCCAGTCGGCCAGGTCGTAGGCGTAGCGGGCCACGGAAAGGCCTCCCACGGTAGCCAGGTCTGCGGGGGAATAGGCTCCGGCCAGGGGCGTATCGCCGTCACCCGACATGGGAATGGACGAAGGGTCCAACTGCTCCGCCAGTTCGGGGAAGGCCGCGGACAGAGTGTGCTGGGGCCGGGCTTGGTGAAGCCGGTCCCAACGCCACTGGGACAGGTCATCACCCAGGGTAGCTTGCAGCGTCGAAATGGCGTCGCCCAGGGCAGCGGACATCATCGAGGGCCAGGTCTCGCCCTCGGGAAGCAGGGTCCGGTCATCCTCGGGGAACATGTAGATTAGCTGGGTGCGGACGCGGGCCATGAAGGCGCCGGTGCCCCGATTGGCGGGATGCCAGGCCTCTTCGGTCAGCCTCTCGCCCAGGTTGTGCCGGTAGATCGATTGCGAAGGAGCAGGGCGTCGCGGAAGGCGCTGTAGATGGTGGGGGCCACGCCGTCGGCGTCCATGCTGCAGTTCCAGGACAACAGCGCTTCCAGTACTTTGGTGGTCAGGTCATCTTTCGCGTTCATCTCTGTCTGGTGGGCCTGCAGGTAATTAACGAAGGCCTGGGCGGGGATGGAAATGCGCTCATCGTGAACCTTGGCCATATCTGCCACGGTGGGTTTATCCAGGGACAACAGGCCTTCTCTAACCCGCTCGGCACGAAAACCGGGGGTGAACTCGGAGGAAATGTAGTACGGGTAGTCATCGTCCACCGGCTTGTTGTTGGCGGTGACGATATAGCCCTCGGGGGGGTTGATGGAGCGGGGCAAGTCCTCAAAGGGGATGTTGCCCTTCCACTCATGCTCACCGGTCCACCCGGGCACGGGCAGGCGGGCATTCTGGACGGAACGGATGGGGATTTCGCCACGGCAAAGGTAACCGAAGTTGCCGTCCACGTCGGCGAAGAGGAAATTATTGCAGGGGTCAACCCAGCCGTGCATGGAGTCGGCAAGCTCGTTGCTGTCCCGGGCCCGCAGCATGGCGGGAATCAGGTTGGGCCAAGACTTGGGGCCGTCGGTTGCCGTGTACTTAAGAGCGATGCCATATTCGCCAGGCGGGCCACCGGAGATGACGGGCCCGTGGTCGGTGGCCCAGGTGGTCATGTGGTGGTCAGCTTCGCCTCTGACCTTGATTACCTCCTCACGACCATTGGCCTGCCGCCAGTGGGTCGCAGCAGAAGCATTCCGGCGGGAGGCGCCTTGGTCCCGAATGTTGGCCTGTAAATGGTAACCCGGGTTGCGCACATCAAACTTCTCGATGTAAAGGTCCTGGTAATCTGCGCTGGTATGGGTGATGCACCAGGCCACCCTGTCGTTGTGGCCGAAGTGGGGGAAGCCGGGCACTCCGGGGATGGCCAGGCCAATGACGTCCCACTCCGGGCAGGAAATGTGGCTCTGGTAGTAGACGTTGGGGGTGTCCAGCGCACGGTGGGAGTCGCCGGCCAGCAGGGGCTTGCCGGTGGCGGTGCGGCCGCCACCCAGCGCCCAACTGTTGCTGCCGCTGTCGGTCTCGTTGAGGAGGTTGACCGCCTCGGCGCCAAGCATGAGTTCAAACAGATAGGTGTCGAGTTCACTCTCGTAGCGACCGCCCGGCGGCAGGATTTGAAGCTGTCCGGGCTGGTAGCCCGGGGCCAGTTGGGCTGCCTTCTCCGGCCCCAGTTCGTTGACCAACTGGGCGCGCCAGACCTTGGATTCGAAAACGCCCATGAGGATGTGCCGCACCTTGAAGACCACCAGGCCATCCCAGGGTTCCCAGGGTTCAGGAGCCAAGCCGGTGATAGAGTATTCGACGGGCAGGGTGCCTTCGGCAGTGGCAGTCGCTATCCAGGCGTTGACTCCGGCGGCATAGGCGTCCATCAGTATGCGGGTGTGGGCGTTGACCGCGGCGTAGTCGGCCTTGGCGCTGTCCACCAGGCGGAAGCGGCGCATCATTATGTCCTGGTCCAACCCTGACGGGCCCACCGTTTCGGCCCAGCGACCGCTGCCCCGACGGCGGTCGTATTCCATCTGCCACAGGCGGTCCTGGGCGGTAACGAAGCCCTGGACATAGAAGGCGTCGGTCTCGTTGGCCGTCTGCGCGTGGGGAATTCCCAGAGCGTCGCGGTAAACCTGCGCCGGGGCGGAGAGTCCCTGGAGCGAGACCTTGCCGGTGGTGCGGGGGAGGTGGGTGTACAGACTTATATGAGTCAGCATTCTATTTTCCAAATCTTAACTGAATATGGAGGTGCTGGTTAAGTTGGATTGCACCGCTTGTTAAATTTCCCTACCCTGGCCCAGGGTAGTTCTTCAACAAGTACCTAGCCGCCGTGGGCTGCCCGTCGGCGAACTCGTCCAGGTTGAAGTCCATCAAATCGGTCATGCCAAGGAAGTCATGGACACCCCTTCTTGGCAGCCGCCGAACACAAGACACTCAACCAGGTTGGCTGGTGGAATGGCAACCGCAGACCTGCTATCTCATCTCTTTATCAAAGCACAAGTCTCTGGTCTCAGACGCATCCGGAACGATTTGAAACAACTGCTGCGGGATGATCGGGGTGAATGGTTGTGCCGGTTACTCCTCTCCCCCCAACGCTTCCTGTTCCAACCGCTCGCGGCGTTGGAGCAGGGTTTCTCCCTCGTAGAGCCAGTACCTGATGGCCGTTGGGCTATGCTTCCACCTCTTGAGTTTTGAAGCCAAGCCGGTCAAGGAATAATACTCCCCTTCATATGTAACCCCCGTAGTGTCATTCGCAACTTGGCATTTTATATCCGGATCATCTCCCCACTCCAAAGCCGCTCCCTTTGGGATACCAACCATAGAGAAGGTAAATGCTTCCCGTCTTCTTGTTGGCTGTTCGCTTTCAAATTGCTGACTTTCGACTTCTGAATGTTGCTGGTTGTTCAAACCTGGCGTTACTTCCTCGGTGGCAAGAAGTTGTAGAATCGCCTTCACTCTGAAGGGTTCTACGCCTTCAAAGAATTCGCGATTTTGCCTTACTCGAAAGTCTCCGAAAGCCGTGTGGATAGCCTTCTCCACCTGAGCGCAGTTGCTTACCAAGCCGGCGTACTCGCAGTCGAAGGAACGGGGAACCCCCGTGCTGTCCAGTTGCCTCATCCTCTCCTGCAGATCCTTGAAGCTGTTCCCACTGGTGTACCCTATTTTGATATACCCTGGCATTGCAACGTTACTAAGAATGTAGACGATACCGGTGGTGTTAGAGGTGCTTCCAAAAACGTTGACCGCGGGCTGCTGGTCGAATTCGTTAATTTCCTCATCCATGACGTCTCCAGGATATTGCAATATTCGTGGTCGGTAAAAGTGACGATCGGGAATTCATAGATCTGGGTCGGGGGTTAAGATTCGCACCCCCTACCCCCCCACCACGTAGTCCTGGTACCTGTCCCGCAGCACCTTCTTGTCGAACTTGCCCACGCTGGTCTTGGGGATTTCGTCGATGAAGACCACGTCGTCGGGGAGCCACCAGCGGGCGAACTTGTCGCGGATGAAGTCCATTACCTGGGCCCTGTCGAGACTGTCGCGAGCGTCCTCCCTCGGGACCACGCAGGCCAGGGGGCGCTCCACCCAGGTGGGGTGAGGGATGGCGATGACCGCCGCCTCCAGCACGTCGGGGTGAGCGATAATGGCCGTTTCCAGGTCTACCGATGAAATCCATTCGCCACCGCTCTTGACCATATCCTTGACGCGGTCGCCGATCTGGATATAACCATCCGGGTTCACCGAGGCGATGTCGCCGCTGTGGTACCAGCCGTCGATGTAAGTCTCGGCAGTGCGCTCGTCGTTATAGTATTCGCGGGCGACCCAAGGACCGCGGAACAGCAACTCGCCGCGCTGCTCGCCATCCCAGGGCAGGTCTTCGCCATTTTCGTCCACCAGCCTCATCTCCAGACCGGCCACGACCAGGCCCTGGCTGCCGGCCAGTTCGTACTTTTCGTCTTCAGGCAAACCTTCCAGGTGGGTCTTGACCCGGTTGTAGGTAACTATGGGAGTCGCCTCGGTCATGCCATAGGCGTGAACCAGGTCAACGCCCAGCTTTTCCTTGTAGGCCCTGATGACGCTGACGGGAACCGCCGAGCCACCGCTGATGACAGCCCGTAGCGAGGAAAAGTCGTAGGTCTTGCCGGAACGGTCCAAGTAGTCCAGCACCCCCACCCAGATGGTGGGAACACCGGCGGTCAACGTCACCTTGTGTTCCTCGAACAGTTCGCAGATGGCCTGAGGGTCAGGGCGAACGCCAGGCATAACCTGGTTGGCTCCGACCATTGTGCTGGAATAGGGGAAGCCCCAGCAGTTAGCGTGGAACATGGGCACCATGGCCATGGTGGTGTCGCGCTCACTGAAGGCTGAGGTATCGGCCATGCACTCGGCCATGCTGTGCAGGTAAAGGGCGCGGTGGGTATAGGTCACGCCCTTGGGCCGGCCGGTGGTGGCCGAGGTGTAGCAGAGGCCGGCCGGGTCGTATTCATCCATTTCCGGCTGCGTGAACTCGTCGGATGCCTGGGCCAACAGGGTTTCGTAGCAGAGGGCCCCGGGCAGAGTGGTGGCCGGTTCAGGGTCGTCGGACATTATTATGAAATGCTCCACCGACTCCATCTGGGGTGCCAGCGGTTCAAGGATAGGCACAAGATCGGGGTCAACGAGCACCACCTTGTCCTCGGCGTGGTTGATGATATAGACGAGATCGTCGGGGAAGAGGCGGATGTTGATGGTGTGGTTGACGGCGCCCATGATGGGAGAGGCGAAGTAGGCCTCCAGGTGGCGGTAGGTGTTCCAGCCAAAGGTACCGACGCGGTCTCCCTTTTTGACACCCAGGGCGGACAGGGCGTTGGCCAGACGGTTAACGCGGGCGCCCATGTCCTTGTAGGTGTAGCGGTGGGTGCCGTCCTCGGTGCGGGTGATTATTTCCTTGTCGGCAAAGGCGGTCCTGGCCCGGTTGAGAATGTTGGACACCAGCAACGGGTAATGCATAGTCATGGCCGGCCCTCCTGACTCACTAGCTAGCTATGAATTGGGCATTCGGAACTGGGGAATGGGGAAGTTTGTGATTGGAATTGTCATGCCGGAATGATGAAAAGCCCCTGAACTCTTTCAAAATGCCTGCGGTTGTTGGTCAGCAGCGTAAGGTTGTCGCGAATGGCGGTAGCCCCAATTAACAAGTCAAAATCGCCTATAAGCGTTCCCATAGAACGAAGACGTCGCCTTTCCTGGGCAAAAATTCTGCAGATTGCTTCATCTAAGTAGAGAATTTCGATCGAGGTCAAGAACCTAGCCAATCTTCCTTCTTGCTGATCAACATTGGTGGAACCGTAAATTCCCTCGTAAATTTCTGCCAGAGAGATAATGCTGATACCCACACCGACAGACAACAGACCATTGAGACGCTGGACAGTACGTTGTATGCCGTTCAAATAGCTAATAGCCCAATCCGAATCCACCAGGTATTCCATCTGCTATTCGTCCGGCGGCAATCGGGATCCGATTCTGCGGGACTCATAGATTTCCCGTATCATGGCGTCCCCGTCTATCTCTCCCTTCCAAGCACCGGCAGCGGACTTTGTTAGCTTGATCCTTTCTTCAAGCGACATCAGGAATCTGCTGTCGAAGGATATGGGTAGCTCAGTACCGTCTTCTATCTCCAACTCCTCCAATGGCACAAATACGCCATTGGAGAATTTGACCCTTATCGTTTTATTCATGAGACACACATCCGGCCAGTTTCTCTGTAAGGAATATATTCTACGCCATTCGAGGGCGGCTGTGCCCTACCCGCTCTTGATACTAACCCCGCCATCCACAGCCCAGGTCTGGCCGGTTACGTAGGCGGCGGCTGGGGAGGCCAGGAAGACGGACAGGTAGCCAATTTCCTTGAGGTAGCCCACACGACCCAGCGGGACCTGTTCCTTCGCGGCATCCTGGCGGGCCTGGTAGGCTTCATCGGACATCTGGGCCGGGTCGGGGAAACTGCCCGGGGCAACGGAGTTAACACGGACGCCGTAGGGGGCCCATTCCTGCGCCAGCGACTCGGTGAAGCGCATGACCCCGGCCTTGGCGGCGTCGTAAGCAGCGGAGCCCTGGCGTCCTCGGAACGCGGCCCAGCCGGAGATGTTGACGACGGAACCCTGCCTCCGGTCCAGCAGGTGGCCGCCGAGAGCGCGGCATCCCTGGAAGGCCTCGGTCAGGTTGACGTCAACTATGAAGTGCCATTCCTCTTCGCTCATACCGTCAACGGCAATGCCGGGCAGCTTGACCACCGGCTTACGGATGGCGTCCCCCACGCAGGTGACCAGGGTGTCGAGGTGGCCGAATGCAGCAAGGGTCTGCTCGGCGATGCGGTCCATATCAGCGGCCTTGGTGGCGTCGCCGGTCAGGGGCAGGGCCGTGCGGCCCAGGCCCGTTATTTGCTCGGCCACGGCATTGACACCGGTATCGGTGAGGCCGGTGATGGCCACGTCTGCTCCAGCTTCGGCAAAGGCCAGGGCGATGCCCTTGCCGATGCCCCGGCCCGCGCCGGTAATCAATACTTTCTGTCCGGTTACATCAAACTCTGGAAGACTCATGTTGCTCCTTCAGAATGCCTGGAATGGCTTTGGGGCAGTGTAAAGGCAGCAACAACGAGCGTCAACGGAATATCGACGCAAAGGGAATAACAAGGAACACGAACGGTATTAGTGAGCATTCGTGCTTGTTCGTGGATAAAGCAACTAGCTGAAGGAAGCGCAGGTTTGGGTGGAGGTCACGAGGACTGATTCCTGGTTGAAGCGCTCCTCATATTCGGCGGCAATTTCGTCGATGCGCTGCTGGGCCGTGTTGTCAGGCCAGACGAGGAGGGTAAGGATTTTCGTCCCTTCCTTGAGAACTTCGCCGGACTCTGCCCGCCACTGGCCGAAGCCGTCAGTCACGGTTAGGCCATCGGGGAAGCGGGGAGTTACCGTGTCGGCTAAGAACTGGGCCCACTCTTCATCGGAAACTGCGTCGAGGGTGCCGAAGGCATCGCTGCGGCCGAAATAAAGCTGGTACTCGGTAACCTGGTCCCAGCCTTCGGGGCAGGCGGCAGGCTGTGTGTCGGATTGGAGGCAGGCCCCCGTCGCCATTACCGATAAAGTGACAAACAATATAAAGCTGTAACGCGCAGCGGCCTGCATGGGAGGAACCTCTAAACTTTATGACATAACACCTTTATATAAATAATTCTATCGATATACGAGGGGAAGTGTCAAAGCAGGACCTGCCATCACGGGCCATTTTCGTTGCTCCCAGACCAGCTTTCCAAACCAGGGCACACCCAAATACGGCTCCCACTGAATCTCACCAGGCAGGGGCAGCCCTGTATTTCCAAAGTGTTAGCCCTGATCCCCGGCTTTCCTGCACCGGGGAGAGGGACTAAACTTGTTCCGGTTTTGACCCGCACACCCTGCTCTTGTAATATGCGGGCACTGTTGTAACTGCTAATGAGGAGGTTTTTCTGATGAAAGCCGTTTATCTGCAAGATCCGGGTGGGCCGGAAGCTCTGGTTTATGGAGACCTGCCGGACCCGGAAGTTGAGCCTGGAGAGGTGATGCTGCGAGTCCACGGCAGCGCGCTGAATCGGGCCGATATGGGCATGCGCAATCGGGGTCGCAGCGGAACGAGTCCGCGCATCATGGGAATGGATGTGGCCGGGGAGATTGTGTCGATAAGTCCCGATGCCAACACCACTCTCCAGGTGGGAGACCGGGTGCTGCTGGAAAACCGGGTTAAGTGCCACGTCTGCGAGAGTTGCATGGCGGGTCTGGACCAGTATTGCAGCACCCAACTACGCATCGGCGTTGACGTGGACGGCGGCCATGCCGAGTACATCACGGCGCCGGCCTTGAACACCTACAAGATTCCCGACAGCATGAGCTTTGCCGAGGCCGCCGCCATCCCGTTAGCGGGTCATACGGCCTGGCAGTGCATGGTGGTGCAGGGTCAGGTGCGATCGTGGGACGACGTGCTGATCCAGGCCGCCGGCAGCGGCGTGGCCAGCATGGCTATCCAGATTGCCAAGATGGTGGGAGCGCGGGTCATCACCACCGCAGGCAGCGACTGGAAGCTGGAAGAGGCCAAGAAGTGGGGCGCCGACGAGGTAATCAACTACCGGGAGACCGACAATATCAGTGAACGGGTCAAGGAATTGACCGACGGCAAGGGCGTGGACCTGGTGTTCGACGTGGTGGGCGCCGACGTGTGGGAGCAGAACTTGCTGTCGCTGAAACAGGGCGGACGGTTGGTGATTACCGGTGTAACTTCCGGGGCCCGCACCAACATGGACCTCTCCATCCTGCAGGGCCGTCCGCTACACCTGATGGGCAGCGGGGGCCGCACTCGCCGCAGCTTCTCCGACCTGATGAAGTGCGTGCACAACGGAGAGCTGAAAGGAATCGTGGGCCAGACCTTCCCCCTGGATAATGTGGCTGAGGCACACCGGGTAATGGAGTCGCGGGAGTTCTTCGGGAAGCTGGTGATTGAGAGTTAGGTTCTCTAATCACGAATAAACACGATCGTTCACCAATGGATCTGGCCAAATCGAGATCTCGATTTGGCCAGATCTGGTTTTGCCAATGGTGAGTGCCTTATGTAATATTCGGGTACTCCTGGATTAGAAGGTAAGGAGGTATATCCAATGAGAGCCGTTTATTCTGAAGAGCCGGGTGGGCCCGAGGCTATGATCTATGGCGATCGACCGGAGCCCGAGGTGGCCCCGGGGGAGATAATGCTGCGGGTGTACGGCAGCGCCCTCAACCGCGGAGACATCGACAGGCGCATCCAGGGGCGCAGCGGACGGGGCCCTCGGATCGGTGGCATGGAGGCAGCCGGCGAGATCGTGTCCATCAGTCCCGAAGCTGATACCAACCTTAAGGTAGGAGACCGGGTGCTGCTGGAAAACCGGATCAAATGCCGCGTTTGCGAGAACTGCGTGAACGGACAGGACCACAACTGCTCCTCGCAGAAGCGCATCGGCATCGACCTGGACGGCGGCCATGCCGAGTATATAGCCGTGCCACCCGCCTGCGCCTTCAAGATACCCGACAGCATGAGCTTCACCGAAGCTGCCGCTATTTCCCAGGGCGGCCACACCGCGTGGCAGTGCATGATCGTACAGGCTCAGGTGAAGCCGTGGGACGACGTTCTGGTCCATGCCGCAGGCAGCGGGGTAGCCAGCATGGGGATACAGATTGCCCGGATGGTAGGGGCGAGGGTTTTCGCCACCGCGGGCAGCGACTGGAAGCTGGAGCGAGCCAAGGAATTGCTGGGCGTTGCGGAAGGCATTAACTACCGGGAGACGCCGAAGGTGAGCGAACGCATCATGGAGTTGACCGACGGCAAGGGAGTGGACCTGGTGTTTGACGTGGTGGGAGCGGATGTATGGGAAGACAGCCTGCTCTGTCTCAAGTCCGGCGGGCGCATGGTGATTACCGGCACCACTTCCGGGTCGCGCACCAGCATGAACCTGTCCATCCTGCAGGGGAGGCCGCTGCACCTGATGGGCAGCGGGGGCCGCACCCACCGCAGCTTCGGCGATATGATGAAGTGCGTGAACAACGGGGAACTGAAAGGCATCGTAGGGCAGACGTTCCCGCTGGAGGGAGTGCCGGAAGCGCACCGTGTCATGGAGTCGCGGGAGTTCTTCGGAAAGCTGGTTATCGAGAGTTAAGTTCTTAATCCACGAACAGACATGAATGTCCACCAATGAGTACGACACGGGCCTGACCTATATTTGGTCAGGCCCGTGCTATTTGGTGTTGGTTCACTCCTGACCAGATAATCCGGGCTGATACGCGTCTTTCGTGGGCAGCTACTGTTTAACCCTGTAGGTGGCAGGGCTCTCGGTTATCCGGCCTTCTTCCTGCAGCTTGACCAGGTGCGTGTTGACGTTGCGGGCGGCGGCGCCCCGCAGATTCTTGCGCAGGTTGCGCGGGTAAACCGCAGTTACTGTCTCGTCCACCGTTTCCGCTCCCTCAACCAGAGCGGCCACTACCTGGTCCTCACGTTCCTGGCGATGGTGCAGGTACCAGCGGATGCGGGCCTCGCCGTTCTGGATGGTCTGGCCGTGGCCGGGGCAGATGATCGCGGGTCGCTGCCTGGCCATGACTTCCAGCGAGGCCATGTACTGCTTGAGGTTGCGGACGCTGGAGGATGAGTTGCCCAGGATATTGTCGCCGCTGAACAGGACCTTGTCGGCCCGCAGATAGTAGCAGACATGGTCATCCTCGTGGCCCGGCGTGAACAGCGCCCGCAAGGTTATTCCCCCGCCGGACGGAACCAGTTCCCGGGAGCGCAGCTTGACTACACAGTCCTCGCCCAGCCTTTGGGCCAACACGGGCGCCAGCTTGGGGTGGCAGCGAACCGGACAGTTGAACTCCTCCTGCAACCGGTCCAATCCCCCGATGTGGTCGCCGTGGCCGTGGGTAATCAGGATGGCGGACATTCGGGGGCGGCCCAGTTCCTCGTAGTAGTCGAGGATCTGGCGGGTCCAGTGACGGTAGGGCTCTCCGGAGTCCACCAGCACCATGTGGTCGCCGGGGTCTCCAACGAAGTATATCTGGGTTCCACCTGGGTGCATGGCCCCGAAGGTGCTTTGGTCTTCAAGGATGTGGGTGCTGTAGATGTGCTCGGTTATTTGCATGGTTTGCTTCCTGTCTTGCTTTCCCACCAGTGAACATGCCTGTTGAGTCACGTCCTTCCAATGGTAGAACCCAGCGATTGTGGTTAGAGATTCTTGCGGTAGTATAATATGAAGTCTTGAAATTGGCACAGGCGTACGCTGAATCGTATTTTTGCTTCGCCGCCGCCGGACATTTGTTGGGCAGAGTTAGTGTCCTTGTTGGCAACCTTGGGCGTGGAATTGGTAGAGCGGGCGGGTTCTCGAGTGCGGCTCAGCAAAGACGGGGTGCGCATAGTGGTTCATTAGCCTCACCCTGGCCCTTATCTCGACAGGCGGGCCGTCTGCGACATCGCCTCATTCCTTACCGCCATAGGAGCAGCGCAATGATGGAGTACAAGGGATACGTCGCCGAAACCGAGTATGACGATATAGCGAAAGTCTATTGTGGTAGCGTGATCAACACTGCCCCTTGCCCTATTGCCACTTTCCATGCCGACCACCCGGACGACCTGTTCAGCGAGTTCCAGATATCAGTGGACGAGTACCTGGCATGGTGCGCGGAAGATGGTGTAGTACCGGTCAAGCCCATGTCCGCCACAACTTAGCCGCAAATCAGCGAACCATTGCCCCTCTCAGGCTCTACTGGCCCAATCCCCGTTGCATGCCCCGCAGGTATCCGGCCTGGCCGCCGTGCTGGTTTACCTCCCACAACAGATGGAAAAACATGGCTCCTACGCTGATGGTCGTGCCCGTTCGGGTAATCACTTCCTTGTTCAGCATGGTCTCCTCGTCCAGGCTGTAGAGGTACTCCAGCGTGCTGTTTCGAATGGCGGTGGCGTACTCCACTAACGCCTCCTTGTCGGGGCAGCGCCAGTTGCTTAACTCCTCCACCCCGTAGCCGAAGCCAACATCGTCGGGGTCTGGGTCCTTGCCCAGGCGTTCGGCCCAGCCCTGTACGTATAGTTGGGGTTCCCCCTTGGCGCGGGACTGTACCCACCGGTCCAGTGCCCGCCCGTAATGCCACAGGATAAAGCCGATGGAATGGCACTGGTCGTTGGGACGGTATTCGATCTCTTCCTGACTAAGCCCGTCTATGTAACGCTCCGTCCACTCCCAGTTAGTCTCGAAGGCTTGCTTTATCAGGTCTTGCATGGCTGTCATTGCCCACTCCTTCTTTTCCACGAATAGGAACGAGTCTGCAATCCACTACCTCAAAATCCCTTCCCCCTTGACGGGGGAAGGTTAGGGTGGGGGTGATTCGTTATCATTCGCGCCTGTTCGTCGATAAATCTCATTCGGCGACGATGTAGTTGCGGAGGGTACCTATCCCGCTGATTTCCACCTCGATGGTGTCTCCGGGAACCATATCGCCGTCGGCTCCCTGGGTGCCCATCATCAGCACGTCGCCCGGGTGCATGGTGGTGTACTTGCTCATCTCGATAATCCAGGTGGGCACGTCCCAGATCTGGTCGGCGGAAGTGAAGTCCTCCCAGACCTCGCCGTTGTGGCGGACGATGATGCGGAAGCTGTCGTAGGGCAGGTCGGTTACGATCCAGGGGCCCAGGGGCTTGAAGGTATCGCAGCTCTTTCCACGGAACATGGTGCGGTCGGCTCCCTGCCAGACCCGCTCGCTGACGTCGTTGCCGATAGTGTAGCCAAAGACACAGTCCAGGGCCTCGTCACGGCTGGCTACCTGGCGGGCGTGCTTGCCTATCACCACGGCCAACTGGCCCTCGGGCTGCACCGCGCCGGCGCTGTCGGCGGGGATGACGATGTTCTCCTCGGTGCCGATGAGGGAATGGACGGAGCGGAAGTTGGGTTCGGGAATTTTGGGGTAGTTGGGAGCAGCGCCCCGGCGGGCGGCCATGCCCTCAACGTGGCCATTGTGGTTGGGGCCGGCGGCGTAGAGCATGGGCGGGACGATGGGGGCCAGCAGGCGCACCTCGCCCAGGGCGTAGGTTACGCCGGTGTCGGCGGGGTTATTAATGGGGCTGCCGTCAACCTCGATGACTTCGTCGTCTACAATGCGGCCGTGGCTGACTTTGCCTTCGCGTTCAAAGCGGCACCAGATCATAGCTGCCTCCTGTTGTGGTCAAGTTATCCACGAATATACACGAATGGAGGCGAATGGGGAATTGGCTCTTCCCCTACTACCAGACTATCTGGTTCCAGCAGTTGCCTTCGGGGGTGCAGGTGAGGTTGTGGGTGGAGTAGTTAAGGATTGCCTCGGCCGGTTCTTTGAGCAAGACCCAGTAGGTTAGGCCGGTTATCAGGTAGCGCAGGTCACTCTCCTCCGCAAATTCCGGGTCATAGAAGGTCCAGCGGCAGGTGTCAGCATTGTAGTGAAAGGCACGAACAAAATTATCTCCCAGCTTGCCAAAACTCTCGCCCGCCCCATGCAAGGGGGTGCCAACTCCAAATCCTGTCACGGTGAATTCTGCGCTTGGCGTTTTTCCATCTACCTGCACCTGAACGGTTGTCAGGCCGACGCCCAGCCCAGGTACTTGTATCTCAAGCTCGAAATCACCCCGGCCATCGGTGGACGTCTTGTAG
Organism: Geodia barretti; assembly: GCA_030341885.1. Taxonomy (NCBI): domain Eukaryota; kingdom Metazoa; phylum Porifera; class Demospongiae; order Tetractinellida; family Geodiidae; genus Geodia; species Geodia barretti. The sequence goes on from CASHTH010001693.1 coordinate 21,141, forward strand.
TCCGGTGTTACATCTATCGTGCCGATATGGACACTTTGTACTGGCGCCAAAGGTTTGAAGCCTTGGCCGACGAGGGTTACCGTGGTGCCCCCTCCGCCCAAATGCGGGAACAACTGCAACTCTCCCGGAGTATAAGCCGTAACTTTTGATGAGGTTATGGAAGTAAAGCTTGTTCGTCGGGCATTGGCAGAATTGCGGAACAGGACTATCCGCCAGCGATATTCACCGATACTCCTGGGGTTTGACATTCCCGCCGACTCTGGCACCCAGAACTGCAAGTTAAGGGGAAAGTCGGCGCGATAGAGGGAGCTATCGTTGACGACGGCCGGCGGGAACTCGACCGTTACTCCCTGGAAGTCAGTGAAATCGTAATGGGCCCAGGAGAGAGAGCAATAGTCCCTATTCAGTTTGGGGTTGATGGCTTCGGAAAAATCGACGGTAGCCGGCCACACTTTGGCCGTGCCTACTTCGCTTAAGGTGATTCCCGCTGCCCCCGGCTGGTTTAGGACAAACCCATCCGACGGCCACCTTATATGCCTTTCCCACAGCAGGGCAATCTTATCCGGAGGCTTGGACCCGAGGGCAATTGCCTGGCTCTCAATAGCCGGACACAACTGGAACCGTACCGCGTGGCCCGACACCTGCCTGGCGACGCTATTCGTGGAAGCAATAGAAACGGAGCCGTGAACAATGCCGGATGACCTGCACTGTTCCGCCTGAGCGCCCGCCTGGTCGGTCTGAACCAACAGCGCGGCAGCCAGCGCCACCACCAGGACAATAAACAGGCCCAATGCTTTGAACGTCGACACCCTCTGCACTATGCCCAATAACGCATAATCATGGCCCCAACCCTAACCCGACAACCATTACGCCGGCATTACGCCTTAAATTCCCTTCGTGATAATTCGTGCTTATGCGTGGACTAAGAAAGAAGCAATATCACGCGGCCATACGCAGGACGCCGTACATGTGGGCGTAGAGCTTGCTGGCGCCCTTGACCAGCGGCCAGAGTTGCAGGTCGGCGTCGGGCCGGACGTGCTCGAAGATTGCCGTCTCGGTGTAGCGCAGGTCCTGGCGGCCCTGGCTTTGCAGGGTTTCCACCAACCGTCGCGACTCGCCCACGGGAATCAGCCGGTCGCCAACATCGTGCATGATGAGCAGGCGGTTCTTGAAGTTGTCGATGTGGTTGCTGGGTGAGATGCCATCCAGCTTTTCGAGAAAGTCCGCCGGCATCTGGTCAAGAAGTTGCCCGGCTTCCTCCGGGGAGGTGCCCTCCAGCAGGCGGCGGGAAAGTTTGGCGGTCCCGGAAAGTTGGGCCAGTTCCGCCTCGGTAACTGGCTCGTTGTCCACGAAGCGGCGCGTCAGGACATTCCGTTCTTCTTCAGTGGGTGCAACCTCGATTAGTTCGTTCACAAAGACGCGGCGGGTGAGTTGGTCCACGTCCCAGTGTTCCACCGTTTCGCCGGAGCGCTTGGTGTTGCTGGCAATCTGGATGAAGAAGTCCCTGGCGTCGTAGTAGGCCCCAAAGGCATTGACGAAGGCCACGTCGTCGCGAATCCTGGGGTCCGAGGCGGCCACCATAATGAAGGAGCCGCCCACAGAGAAACCGGCCATGCCCACGCGGTCGGGATCAACGTAGTCCCGGGTGCGCAGGTGCTGGAAGGCCCAGGTAAGATTCTCGATTTCATCGGGGTCGACGTTGTTTTGCAGCCCCATGGTGGGCGACCAGCTGAACATGGGTACATAGCCGGCGCGGGCCAGGGCATTGCCGAAGTTGACCACGTCGGGGTCATCGCGACCGGCGGCATTGGCGCCCAGAAAGACCAGCAGCGCGGCGCGGCGCTTGCCATCGGGGATGTAGTAAACGTCGGCTTGGCCTTCCGCATCGGCGCGGGGGAAGGTAATCTCCTGGCGAACCGGCGTGGGGGTAAACCAGGACTGGGGCTTGACCGGACTGTTGAGCACCTGGGTAACGAAAAGGGCCGTATGGAAGCCGGTGGGCAGTTGGGGAAAGATCGTAAACAAGACGACCACCGATACCAGAAGGACGCCCAGGGCGATGTAGAGGCGGTAGGTCAGCCTGCCGATGAAACCGATGAGGGCGTTAAAGAAGCGTTTAAGCATGACCAATGCCCACGACTGCAAATGAGACCGAAGGCCAACATAGACTCAATATTGCAGTCCATTAGTTTACGCCCGAACAATACAGGGGCGCACGGATCATCGTGCGCCCCCCATTATAAACCCAAATACCGCCCATCGCTTAGGCGAGTCCGATTAAGCTTTACTTGGTTGGCTCCTTGGTCATCAGCAGGTGGCGGGCATCGGCAATCAGTTCCTCGTCGGTGCGGTCGAGGTCGATAAGGTCGCCGTGAGGCTGGGGGACGGGAAAGCCGGTGCGGTAGTACAGTTCCACCCGGTTGCCTTCCGGGTCGAAGAAGTACATGCCAAAGGCGTTGCCGTGGCTGACAATCCGCTCGATGGTGATGTCTTCCTCTTCCAGCTTGGCCTTGTACTCGCGCATGTCCTGGATGGTCGGTACCTTGAAGGAAATCTGCTGGATTACGTTGGTGTCCTGCTCGGCCTTGCGACCCTTCATCACCACGAATTCGTGGTGCTCAGACACCGGGTCGGAAGACATGAAGCACATGCCCCGCTCCATGTTCTCATCAGCGATCATGAGCCCGATAACCCGTGAGTAAAAAGTCCCGCTGTTTCATAAAATCATCGGCATAAATGCCAACGTGGCCAAGTCCGGTAGTTTGTGCCATCGTTGTTCCTCCAAATTAAGCATATTTGACGGGTTGGATTCTCGACTATTGTAACAACCGCGCCGCGCCAAATGCCACTGCCGTCAACATTGCCATGCCGGACAACATGAAGCCGACGAACCATCTGGTCTGGTTAGCGAACTTCTGCTCCATATCGGCACGGAGTTCAGCTATGAGTGTCTTGACGTCAGCGATGTCTGACTTTAAGTCGGCACGTAACTCAGCCACATCGGCTTTGGTTGCCAGGTCCTCGTAAGCGCCTTCAAGGTGGCTGACGCGCTCTTCAATATTTGAACCAGTTGTCGTCACCGGTGCACCTCAAGGGAATGTAGAAATGGCGGTGTACCGCGGAAATTATAGCATATTGGGATTTGAGTGAATGCCTTGGCCTGCCCGTGAGGTTCAATAAGTGGTCGGTTAAATGCTACCTGCCAGCCGCAATTGATCAACGAACATACCAGTCAACCCGGAGAACTCAACCGGTTTAGTAGGTTGTCCGGCAGCTGCCCTGATAAATAGGTCTCTGGCTGAAATGGGAACCTTATTCTCATCAAATAAATCGACAAAGAATTGCCACACCCATTCAAATCGAAGATCTAACAGGTCCTGCCGGTTCAAATTCAAGGCTCTTATAGTGTCCCTGGCTCTGCGTCGGGAACTCTCGGAAACGTCCTCCCTCGGCAAGACTTCTCCGGTTAACCAATCATAGGTGAAATACTGCTCCGGCCGGTCCGAAATACCCGGGTCGCAAGGGTCAACGAATCCGTCAATGGGCCAGTCATCCGCCTTTTCATTATTACAGCTACGGCAACTAAACACCCAATTAGTCCACTCATATGCTAAGCAAGGACAGCGGCTGATGGGCCGGAAGTGGTCAAGAGTAGCGGACTGACCACCGACATCGGAATCTGCAAAGCATTTCCGCTCACAATACCAGCAGATACTGTCCGTACGCTCTCCCAGCCCTGGTCGAAACTCTTGCCAATAAGAGTCGGTTGGTCTGTCTCCGACTCGATTTACAAAATAGTCCACCCATCCCTGGGTAAATTGCTCAGCATATACGGCAACTTCCCTCGGTTCCGGTCCCCGGTCAACCCAGCGCAACCCGGCTACTCCCCATCTTGATTCAGCTCGTTCTGCCGCATCCTAAGAAAGTCCTGCACCATGTCGGCGTAGCGTTCCCGCTGCGCTTCCAACGGGCCACGCTTATTCAGCAAATCCTCGTTCACCTGACGCCGCAATTCGTTAAGTTCCGATTCTTCTTCCGAAGTCAGTATTTCCTTGTCCCTGAGCTGCCGCAGCCGGTTAGTCCGGTCAACTGTACGTTGGTCAGTTGGCTCATCCACTTCCATAATGACTCGCAAGATTTCATCCATAGTCCATCCAATGACATCCTGCGGATGTGTAGTGGCAGTAACAATTCCGTTGGCATCCCTTTCCAGCTTATGAACCTGCCCAGCCTTCAACCCCGCAACTACAAAAGGCGAGTGGGTGGTGGCAAAAATCTGCAATCCGGGGAAATGTTCCAACAAGGCCGGTATCACCCTACGCTGCCAGGTGGGGTGGAGGTGGTTTTCAATTTCGTCAATGAGGAGGATGGCAGGTTTTTTGTCCCAACTATCTTTGAAGTAACTACGATTTTCAGGGTCTCTTTCGGTCCCAGATTCAAACTTGTAATGGTGGACCAGTTTGAGGGCAAGCCAAAGAATCCAGAGCAGGGATCCTCCAGTGCCAGAACTAAGATGGGAGACTGGTAACGGAATAGAATCCTCACCGTATCCGTACACACCTCTTGCCGGTTGTTCAAAGTAAGAATAGCCTTCGAAATTTGGCTTATCAGTGGTTCTTATTCCCAAACTACGAAAATCAGTCAGATCGCTAGGGTCACCAAGCGGGTCAAATAGGCGATCAAGTGCGTGAGGGTCCCTTATGAAACTGCGCAATCTGGGTTCTTGGAGAACTTCATTACAAATCTGTTGGCAGCAAGTAACCGCTAATTCACCTGCCTTACGCAGCTCACTTTTTTTCAGGTATGGTAGGTCTTCACCATTCTGGCGCAGTTCATCTCCTAGTTCCCCAAGTATTAAACCCAAGAGTTCGAAAGCGCAAACTGCCCTGGAACCGCTAAATGGACCATCTAATACTTCAGCAGCCTCCTCACCAAACTCGTATGTGTCTAGTGTATTTAGTTTCTTAGACAAGCCTTCACGTACTGGCCCGATATAAATTATGGTCGGAATTACCTCAGGCTTAAAGTTGCCATATTTGGCACCAAACCAGTCTTCACTAGCTGAAATCACATTTGCTTCTTCTTCTTGGACGAACTCCTCGAATTCATCATCAGGACACTCCGAAATAATCAACCTATCCCAAGGGATTGTATTTTCAAGGGCCCTTCCAGAGCGAAGAAAATGCCCTGCAAGCACAAGCAGCAACGTGCTCTTCCCCGAAGCATTCGGCCCAATAAACACATTAACCTGCTCATCGAACCTGAGCGTAATTGGGTCAGTAAACGGCGGTATTCCGCCCAGTCTTATTCCGGTCAGATGCATGGCTGCTAACCTCCGGGATTACCCCTGCCCCCGCATGGCCTTCAGCACCCGCTCCGCCGTTATGGGCAGTTGCATTACCGGGGTGCCGATGGCGTCGTGGACGGCGTTGGCTATGGCAGCGGCTACCGGGGTGTTGCTGCTTTCGCCGATGCCCTTGCTTTCGAAAGGAGCGGGTCCGCCGCCCGGCTCAAGGAGCACCGTTACCAGTTCCGGGATGTCCTTGATTGTGGGGATTTTGTAGTCGCCCAGGCTCAGGTTGGAAATGCGGCCCTCTTCCGTCTCCATTTCCTCCATCAGTGCATAGCCGAGGCCCTGGATTACGCCGCCTTCGATCTGGCCCTGGTGGAACAGGGGGTTCAGGACCGTACCCACGTCATGGGCGGTGATGAACTTGTTGACCTTGACCTCGCCCGTCTCCGGGTCCACCTCCACCTCGGCCACCTGGGCGCAGTAAGAGGTGTACTCGGACGGTGGAGCGGTATAGGTCTTCTGGGCGGACAGGTCCTCGCCCATGGCGGTAACCGCCTGGGCCGCCACGTCTTTGAGCGCCATGGCCCGACCGCCTTCGGCGGCCTGGAATTGGCCAGCCTGGAGAGTGATGGTGTCGGCAGTGGCGCCCATATACTCGGCGGCCATGATGGTCAACTGTTCCTTCAGGTCTTCTGCGGCGCCCATGGTGGACTGGCCCGAAGTGTAGGTTACGCGGCTGCCGCCGGGGCCCGACTCAAAGGCCACAGCGTCGGTGTCCCGAATGATGACCCCGACGTCCTCGATGGGGATAGTCAGGGTTTCGGCCACCATCTGGCGCAAAACCGTGTGAGCGCCGGTGCCCGTGTCCCACAGCGACATCAGCAGCGTGGCCTTGCCTTCGGCGTCCATCTGTACCTCGGCGGAGGACTGACCGGAGCCAGGAGGCTGGTCGGAGATGGAAATGCCCCGGCCCACATTGGGGGCCTTGGGCTGGTCCCAACCCGCTGCCTCGGCGGCCTTCTGCAAGACCTCACCGGCGCGGATGTTCTCCCACTCCTCCCCCACCGGATTGGAATCGCCGTCCTGGAGGACGTTGAGCATCCGGAACTCGTAGGGGTCCAGTCCCATTTCGCGGGCAATCATGTCCATGTGGGACTCTACAGCAAAGGCAACCTGGGGCTTGGCCGGTGCGCGCATGTGCCCGCAGGGGATGTTGTTGGTATAGACCATGTAGCTGTCGATGTGGACGTTGGGTATGCGGTAGGGGCCGCCACTGTGGTCGGCGCCGCGGAGGTTGACCCGGGGCTTGAAGGCCCCGTAAGCGCCGCTGTTAAAGACGGTGCGGGCCTGGCGCGCCCAGATGCGGCCGTCCACCTTCATGCCGGTCTTGATGGTGATGATGGCGGGGTGACGCGGGTTGCCAGCCATCAGCTCCTGCACGTAGTCCATGACCATTTTGACGGGACGTCCGGCGGCTTTGGCCAGGTAGTAGCAGAGGGGAATGTCCATGAAGGAACCTTTGCCGCCGAAGTCGCCGCCGATGCTGGTGGGATTGACCAGAATGTTGTCCTGGGGCATGTCCCAAACCGCGGCCAGTTGCTCCCGCAGCATGAAGGGCCCCTTGTTGTTGGCCCAGATCTGCACCCTTCCCGTATCGTCGATGTCCACCACGCAGGCATGGGGTTCCAGGTAGCCCTGATGATGCAACTGGGTGTTGAATGTGTGCTCGAAGATCAGGTCCGACTCGGCGAAACCCCGCTCGATATCACCCTTGTCCCATACGTTCTGCGCGAAAACATTGTTTACGGTAGACACAGGCTGGGGCAGGCCAGGGTAGGAGGCCATGTTCTCGTGGAGGGTGGGAGCGTCGTCGGTCATGGCCTCTTCAGGGTCGAAGACCGGTGTGAGGTCTTCGTACTCCACGTCAATGAGCAGCAGGGCTTCTTCGGCTACGTCCGGATCGTCGGCGGCCACGGCGGCCACTTTATCGCCCACAAAAAGCACCTTGTCCCGGGCCAGGACGGGGCAGTCACGGAGCAGGCGACCCACGCGCCGGTCGGAAATGTCCTGACCGGTGATGACGGCATGGACTCCGGGCAATTGGGCGGCGCGGGTAGTGTCGATGCTGACGATGCGGGCGTGCGGCAAGGGGCTGCGGAGAATCTTGCCCCACAGCATCCCCGGGCAAAATGACATCGGAAGTGTAGAGCGACTGGCCGGACACCTTTTCGGGGCCCTCGCCGCGAACGATGGGCTGGCCTACAACGGAGAAAGAAGCGACCATAACAACCTCACAAGGGTTTGCTAGCAAGTTTTTTTTCATGCATCCACGAAGGGCAAGAGGCTAAGAAACAACTAAGAAAGTCCCTTCCCCCTTGACGGGGGAAGGTTAGGATGGGGGTGAAAGGCCTTCAACCGTCGCAAATATTGTTTCCCGTACAGCTCCCATTTCTTCCAGTACCTGATTGTTCCAGAACCGGATCACCTTATAGCCCGCAGACGCCAGCCATGTGGTGCGATCAACATCATAATCCGCTCGTTCCATGTGTTGCGCACCATCCACTTCTATGATGAGTCTATTCTCGAAGCATACGAAATCAACTATGTAGGGTCCCATTGGTGCTTGCCTGCGAAACTTGTACCCCAACACCTGTCGATTACGTAGAATGTTCCACAGGGCTCTTTCAGCGTCTGTGGGGTTTTTCCTCATATGACGCGATCTGGCTCTATTATTGGTATTGGAAACGGCCACCCCCATCCTAACCTTCCCCCGTCGAGGGGGGAAGGGACATATTCGGATGTACCTTATAGGGCGGCTTCTGCCAGGCGTTCCACCTCGTCAACCGCGCCGGCTTCCCGGGCGTTGGGCAGGGACAATATGACGCGGTCGGCGCCGGCCTCTTCGTACTGCTTCAGGGTGTCCGGCTCAGCGGGCACATTGAACACCGTAATCTGGATTGACGCCGGATCCCGGCCAGCGGACTCGGCCAGTTCGTCCAGAGAGGCGCGGCCCGCCTTGACCTGCTCCACCGATGCACCGGCAGGGAGCCAACCGTCGGCCCAACCCACGATGCGACGAAACAGGTTGGAAGCGGCGCCGCCCAGCAATACCGGAGGGTTGGGCTGCTGCACCGGCTTGGGGTCGCAATAGACCGGCGGGAAGTCCACGTAGGTGCCGTGGAACTCGGCCTGCTCCTTGGTCCACAGTTCCTTCATCGCCTGGATGTTCTCCCTGGTCTGGGTCCAGCGATGGTCGAAGTTGCCGCCCATGATTTCCGTTTCTTCGCGATGCCAACCGGCCCCTACGCCCAGGATGAAGCGGCCGCCCGAATAATGGTCCAGGGTGGAAATGACCTTGGCCAGCATGAGGGGATTGCGTTCGGGAATCAGGCTGATGCTGGTGCCCAGCTTGATCTTGCTGGTTACCGCGGATGCGCGGGACAGCGCCATGTAGGGGTCAACCATGTCATACATATAAGGTGGGACCGACCCGTCCGGGGTGCCCCGGTATCTGCTGGTGGTGTGTGCCGGCATGATCGGATGCTCCGGCATCCACATGGACTCAAACCCGACAGACTCTGCTTTTTGAGCCAATTCCGCCACGTCAACTGCCTTGGCGGACAGGGCCATGAACACTCCGATTTGCATCGCTTCTCTCCGTATAAATCTGAATGGGGAGATGATAGCATAGCTATAAGGGGATGGTCGATATAAGGGCGAGACAAGCGAAATCGTGTCTTTAATCGACGTTCATCTGAAGTTACACAGTGGAATCTCAATTACCTTTCCCAGCCCAGTCCTCGGGTCCCAAGCCTGTACTTCTTGGCAGGGCCCCAAATCCTTCGACAAGCCCTGAGTCAGCGGGGGGAGGTAAGACAGGGGTGAGCCGCTCCGGAAAATATGCTAAACCTAATCTTTTCACCACTTCGGGAAATGGGACGCGGCTGCCTCTTCGGGGCCGGTTGCCTGATTGGGGTTATAATTGCCCTGGTAATAGTGGGTCTGTTCTTCGGCCTGATAGAAAACTGGGTGGTTTACCTGGTGGAACGGTTGAGAGCAGCGCTCTAGCCATGACCCCTGCCTCTCTCCCTCGAGATGAAGGATGAAGCTACTCCTCCTCCAGCAGTTTAGCTACTTCTTCCACCACGGCTTCAATATTCCCCGAGGAATCCACATCAAAATGGGGTCCCAAGACCGGTTCCTGCCCCGGGTACAGGCGGCAATAGATGCGCCAATCGGCATCGGAATAGGTGTCGTCAGCCTCACCACGTGAGCGGCGGGCCAGACGACTTCGCACCAGGCGGGGCGGCGCATCAACCTGGACCATCACCAGCGGGACGCCCACCCTTGCGGCTATATCGTACAGGGGTTCGCGGGACCGTTCGGTCAGGTTGGTGGCATCGAATATGACACGGTAGCCCTGGGCCAGCAGCAACTCCAGCAAGGCATGGGCCGCCCGAAATACCCTGGCATGTTCTTCACGGACGTACGTGGGCCGGGGCTCCAGAATCTTGCGGAGTCGGTCGCTGCCCAGCACCAGGCAGGGGAGGCGTCGGGCCAGGCCAGCGGCAAAGTGGGACTTGCCGGTGCCGGGGAGGCCGCAAAGGGCGACCAAAGCGCCACCGGTGGCAGTGGGACTAACCTTGCCGAATTCCCGCTGGAGGGCCCGACGCAAGGCAGCTACGTCCCTATTAACCGTGTCTGCTTCCGGAGTGGCCATGTCGCTCACGGCGTTACCTCAGGTCAGGGGACGTGAAGTGCAGTCAGTTCAACAACTGAGACTGAAAAGGGGGCAGGGATTACACGCCTGCCCCCTGCCTCGGTTCGGATTTTCTATGGCGGCTTCCGTTGTGGCGAGAGCCTGCCAGACTGGTAACTTCCCCGCCGGTACTTCACTTCCAAATTAGGTGGAGCATTGTCTGCAGGATGCTTTGCAGAATCCTGAGGCTGGACGCAAGGGTTTTTCTGAGGGAAGGCATCAAGAGCACGGCTACCAATGCCACCATGGTCAAGCCAACGGGTTCCAGGTGGTAGTTAACCACCAGAGCAGCATACGCGATAACGGTCAAAACAAGGGTGGCAATCAGGAGATAGCTCGCCCTCAAAGAATGCAGGCTTAACTTGAGAAATATGGCGGTTATAGCCGCAATGCTCAGGAAGACCAGAATCCAGGGAGCCCCGTTACCCCCTACCAAAGCGAATTGAGGCGCCCACGTAACATCGCGCCACTCCGAGACTAACCTCCAACCGGTCAGAACGACAATGGGCAAAGCGGTAAAGGCAACAATCAACCAGTCCTGCTGCACTATCCTGTAGACTACCCGCGCCAAAAACCAGAAAGCAAGGAGGAGATACCCGCCGAAAAACAGCATCAGGTACGGGTTGACGGGAAACTGGTTGCCGGCTACCCCAGCAGGAATGGATTTTCCCGGGGCGATCAAGGTCAACAGCAATACAATGACCGGCACGAACAGGGAGAAGGCAAGCCATGAATACGACCATCTCCCGGGGTTGCCGGAGCGCCAGTTGTACCAGGTTACACAGACGATCAGCCCCAGAGTTAACCCTACGGCCAGGAAATCTCCGCAAAGGTTGAGGGCGATCAGGCCGGCAAGGAGAACGTGCGGTACGACCGCCAGTCCCAGGTGCTTCAGGCTTACGTGACAGTGAACATCATGGAGTTGCCTGGCCAGGGCAATGGGATCTCCCATTTGCCTCACGGCCAGGCTTTGCGCTGCTTCCAGGCGAATTCCGAGATGCACCAGGTCGGAAGTCTTGTCCTCTATATGATCTTCCAGTTCGCAAACTATTTCATTCTTTTTCGCTGGCTGCAGACGGATATGACGGGATAAGACACCAACATACTTATCTGAATCAACCACTTCTTGTTGCCCTCGAGTGAACTCATTATCCTTCCGGTTGAACCGTTGACCGGGCAATAACAGAGTTCATTGCTCTACTGAAACGCTGCCATTCCGCCTGCCGGTCGGTGAGAACGAAACGGCCCTTGAGAGTGATGTAATAATAGCGTCGGCGCATGCCACCAGGGGTGTTTTGCCAACGCCCTTCGATCAGCCCATCCCGCTCCATTCGATGCAGAGCGGGATAGAGAGTACCTTCCTTAAAGTCAAAGTACCCGCTGCTCCTTGTGTTTATCTCCTTCACAATCTGGTAACCGTACATCGGTTCCAACAAGAGCAGAGACAAGAGCAGGGTTTCAGTGTTTCCCTTGAGCATTTCCTGTTGGCTCATAATCTCTCTAGTCCATTAAGGATCCCAATGGAATTAGACAGCTAACATTTTTGGATCAATCTAAAGTAATGCGTGTTACCTGTCCAGTGGGAGCCCGGATAAGGATAACCATTGATCGGGGACCGTCCTTACGGCCAGGCGGTCGAACGAGGGAACTGCCAAGAGCAAGGGTCCCATTATGTCGCTCGGTGTTTCACCTGGTATTTCGCTTGCCGATTGCAGTCCCGAAACGAGTGAATATTGCTTAACCCACTGCGCCTTGAATTACTTGCTGTCGGTCTTGCCAGTCGATAAATGACTTCCACAATACCGGGGCGGCAAACAGGGCCAGATAGGCCGAGAACATCATGGCCAGGTTCGCTGGGTGCAGGCCCACCGGCATCGTGGCGCTGGTGATTGTTCCAAAGGCAACCGCACTGACGAGTAACAGGCTCAGCTTTGGCCCCCTCTTTCCGAGCTTCAGGTAAAGTGCCGATATGATGCCCAGGGCAACAAAGACCCCCATTTGGGTGTAGTCAATTTGCCCCAGCATTTCCAGGTGCACCCCCATGTACAGCTCGTTGGAATGGAAGAAAATAACCCATGAACCCACGACGGGAAGGGGAAGGGCGGCAAAGGTAAGCCACAGCCAATCTTTCTTGACCATTTGGTGGGCCAGCTTGATTACCTGGTACATGGCGAACGGGGCGCAGCCAATCAGCAGGATGACCATGGGGTCAAAAACGGGCACGCCTTCACCGGTCAAAAGAGCCCAGGCGCCATATCCCACCGCCTGGAGGCATACCATTAAAGAAATCGCCGGTGCGGCGACGGCGTAACCTAACCAGGAATAGGACCATTTGCTGGGATTTCCGTGCCGCCAGTTCGTCCAGGTTACACCGACTATAATTCCCATTACCGCAGCAATTATGAAATAGTTGCAGCACATATCGAAAAAGAACAGGCTGGCGATCATGAAGTGAGGGGAGGCGGCCAGCAATATATCCTGCCAATCGCCGTACCCGTATACCAGGCGCATTCGGCGGGATATATCCGACGGGTCTCCCAAATGTTGTATGGCCAAGTCCCGAGCAGTTTCGCCGTCCATTCCCTCGGCTTCCAGGTCGATAGCCTTGTCGTGTAAGTGGGACTCGAACTCCTCGATGATTTCCTGCGCTTCGGCGGGTCCCAGACCAAGCCGTTCCTTCAGGTTATCCAGGTAACTCTCAAAATCGCCCAAAATACTCTCTCTCAATTAGCGCTACGGTTATGGACTCCAGCGGCAACCCGAGTGATGGCCTGCCTGTTGCCCCTAACCAGTCGTTTCTCATGTCTTTCGACGGTACTGCGCCTGCAAGTAATTCAATACGCTCTTACACTGAGTTTCACCGGTAGTTTGAATATGTTCTTGAAAATTATCGCGGTTTTATATTTGTCCGCCCCTGATTTATTCACTTTTTCATATGCCCCCCTATATTACAAGCATTTTCTCGTTTGGCAACGCCTCAGATCAGTGATAGCAGCGGTCCCACTCCATATCTGTTCCGATATTCGCCGGACTTTTCGTTGTTGCGGAACAAATCCATTCATTGGTGACCGTTACTCACACTCCGATAGCGAGGTAATATAATTCTAGGTAATGGGTTTTGCTGTTTCTATTATTATCTCAAATCTTGCATTGCGAGTCAAAGTGTATGGGATGAGAATTTCCGATGACTGTTTCCTGGAGGACAAAACCCCTGAATTGATTGAGCAGGCCAACAAGCTGACTGAATTCTTCCCGCTACCTTCCAAATCCGTGCTCATTGCATTTAGGCTCCATACCAGCCTGTAAGGCGCCGAAAAGCCTGACATCATGCCAGTGTCAGGAATTTATGCTCCTCACTTCCAGAATCAGTAACAACATGACGCACTTCAGCATTCCCAAAGCGAAAAAGGGGGAATCGATGTAGAGAGAATTAGCGGCTAGAACGAGAGGAAAAGGGGCTCACGAGCACAAGGAAAGGGGCCGAGGACAACATCGCTTCAACCCAAATCAACTGCGCCCTTCAGCCCAAATTGCAAATTCACCGTATGAAATGTGACCGTATCTACGCTGTTGCTGGCCCGTTGCCCCAGGGAACGTCCGGCAGGTTGCGCTGGCGGCGAACCTCGTTGATGGTCAGGACACCCCTGTCCAGTAGTTGCATCTGCCGGCTTAACCGACTGTTTTCGTCCTCCTGCATTGCCTCAATTGCGGTCAGGTCAAACTCCAGTTCCAGGTCGGGGTAGCCCAGCCTGGGCAGCAGCATCCGGTTGAGGTGCTCCTCAAGAAAACGGACTTCGGGCACGATGGTGTTGCGCCAGAAGATGCGCTCGGCGGCGTTGATATTCGCGAAGGTGGCCCGCTCCAGGTCCGACAGCAGCGGCTTGGGAACCCCGTAGGCGCGGCTGACTTCCTCCAGGCTCCAGCGCAGGCCACGGATGAAGTCCATGTCGCGGTGGCTCAGTCCCAGGGTGCGGATGTCCTTCACGAAGTTGGCGATGGCAGGACGGCGGGCGTTTTGCGGGCCACGGTAGCGGGCCTCCCACCGGCTGTAGAACTCTTCAATTTCCGAATCGGTAAGCTGGGCGTCGGTGAGTAGGACGAAGTCGGGCTGGGCGGAGTTGCGTAGAAAGTTGCGGTTGAAACGCAGTCCATCTCCGCCCATGTCCACCGACATTCGGGCCGGAGCGAGGGGCGACAGGCCCGCGTACTCCTCCAGGGGGTTGAAGTAACGCAGCCAGACCACCTCGTCGGGAGTGTAGGCCACGGGCGTCCCCCCGCTGCCGCGGTATACGAAGCCACGGATGTAGTTGCGGCGGTCGGGCAGGACGGTCATGCGGTCGGGGCGCAGGGGCCAGATTTCCCGCCGTCCTTCCTCGTCCCGTTCCAGAGTCCAGAAGGCCTGCCCCCACAGGTTCAGGTAGATCTCGGTGGCCTGCCAGAGGTCGCCACGAGTGTACCAGGGGTTGACTCTATCCAGAAGTTGCTGCACCGGATGGTTTGCGGACACCGGCAGTTTTGTTCCCTCGGGGCCCATGCGATAGATCCGGACCGGAGGGCGGCTGATCGCGTCGGCGCGCAGCTTGACGGCGGCGTAAACCGATACGGAAGTCGCATAGTAGGCGCCATACTCGGGGTTGGCCCAGCCGCCGCCGGAGCCAAAGACTTCGCCGAGGGGGTCCAGGTTAGCGCCGCCAGCCCGGTTGTTGCGTCGGATTATGCCTTCGTCCCGCTTATCATGGGCCCGTCGCAGGAAGCGGAGCCCATCCTGACCTCCCGATTTCACCAGCTCAGCGAATTTTCCGGAAATAGCGCCGTTAACTAATTTCATGACTGTTAACCTCCAATAATTATCAATCTAGGTGTCGGATTCAGACGTATATTTCCGGGACAGGATGCACGGGGAACATTATTTGTTCCTTCTTTCCCGTTCATCCCGTCACAATTCCCTTTCCTTACAATCAGGTCCAGATTCTGGGTCGGCTTGGCGGAGTTACGAAAGCCAGCATCAGGGCATCAGCCTTGTCCGGCGAGGGAATGCCTCGTTTCCGCATTTCGTCCTTGCTGTCAATCTTTATGTGGCCCTTGCTGTCGTGGCCGTAGCGGATGGAGGCTAACTCGCCTATCAACTGCTGGTCGGGGGGAATGGCAATTTCTCCGGCGGCAAACAGGTCCCGCAGGCGCCAGTAGCCCTCGGCCCGCATGTTGGCGAAGATGTTTCTCTGGCGAGGGGCATGGGCCCCGTTGAAGCCGCGGACGCCGTAACCCTGCTCCCTCAGGCGGTCCACCACGCCGCCGCCCACCCCCACCTCGTCAATGCAGGTCTGGAGAGGCTGGAACTCGCGGATGGCGGCGACAATCCAGCCGACCAGTTGCATGGTGTCCATACCGTTGAAAGTGAGAATCTCCTCAATCCGCAGACCCCGTCGGCGAAGGATGACACTGTTGTCGGAACCGAAACGGGCCACGTCCACGGCCAGAACTACCTCTCTTTCAATTACTTCAGCCGGCCCCGGATAAGCGGACTGGGAGTCAGCCCCGGGGGAGGTGATAACGGCATCCGGATCAGTGGCTTCCCACCGACGGGCGGCGGCCTCCACGGCGGACAGGGGCACCAGGGTATCCGGGGCCTGGTCTGGGAACTCGCCCAGCACCCGGGCGCGGTACAAGGGGTTTTCTTCACCCCAAATCTGGCGGCGTTCCTCTACCCAGCCGGGGGTGGTCAGGCCCGGTATCGTTATCCGACCCGTCTTCACGTTGGGGCTGTCCAGGGCGGAGATGGTGATGCAGTGGTAGATGCTGCGCTCCTCGTGGAAGGCTCGACGGAAGACGCCGGACACCGTGGTGGGGTTGCCAATGAGCAACAGCCTGGAGCCATCGGAGGTCATAACCGCCTCGATGGCTTCGTAGATGGAATCGCTCACACCTTCTGCCTCATCGACCACGATAAATACGTTGGGGCAGTGGAAGCCCTGGAACTGGTCGGCGGTATCGGCGGAAAGCCCCAGGGCATAGTGGTCCTCCGCCAGTTCCCAGCGGGTATCCAGCAGCTTGCCCTTCAGCACGTCGGGCGCGCGGCGGTGCAGGCCGTGAATCTGCCGCCACAGGATGTACCGCACCTGCCGGAAGGTGGGCGCAGTGCTCAGGACGATAGCCGGGTCGTGGGTGTGCAGGAACCACATCACCGCCACCGCCGCGCTGAATCCCTTGCCCAGCCCGTTGCCCGCCTTGACGGCAACGCGCCGGTGTTCGAGCAGGGCCGACAGCACCTCCCTCTGCTTGTTCCAAAGGTCCACCCGCAGCACGGAGTGGGCAAAGTCGGTTGGGGATATGGCGGGGGATATGGCGGGGGATATGATTGAAGGCCAACCACCATCTGTCCGGCCTTCTTCCCCTCCACTTGCCGCCGGGCCTGGCAAATTGTCCGGCGCATTGACACCCTTAACCCGCGCATAGCCTATGCTCCCCGACCGGTGGGCCAGTCCTGCGGCCGACGCTGCGGCTGCGGTTCGGCTTGGGATTGGGCTTGCGGTTGGATGGGGCTGAAGATGAACCCGCATTCGAGGCAACGGAAGACGGGATTGTCTTCGGGATGGATTAGCTGCAGCCGGAGAAGCCGGCCGGAAATGCAACGACGACAAAGCAAATGTGTACCTCCCATGTTTATGCGCTTCATTTGTGCGCTTCCCCAAGAAGAAAAGACCGACCCATGAGTCGGGTCGGTCCTGACATAATTAACGCTACGGATGGGTAATACGGGGCGTCAAGGGCACGGTGTCAGTGGGTTATCTCCTTCACCCACCAAGCCCCACATATAAACAGGGGGAAAAGGGTTGTCAACGAACAGGCACGTATGGTTACTAACTTGGAGCGAGGAAGAAGTAAGGCCAACCATCGTGGTTGCCTTGGGGAAAAGGGCGGCCTTTATAGCCGCCCCCGCAGGTGGTTGATGTTGGTCGGGCTGTTACTCCTCGTCTCTCGCCGGGGTCTCAATAGGAAGCGGCAGAGAAGGTCTTCCGGCGAACCACAGCGCCAATCCGGCGGCAGCATACACCAGAATATAAATTATCAGCGAAATTTCGTAATGCCCCATCCTCTCAAGCAGTCCAGCGACTACCGCGGGGAAAAACGCTCCCACGCCCCGAAGCAGCAACAACAACCCCATGAGGCTGGCGAACCTGCTCCGCCCGAAGTAGTCTCCGACCATTATCCAAAAGACCGCGCTGCCACCCTGCACCACGGCCACCGCCGACAAAAAGGTCACCGTTCCAACATCGCTGTCCAGAAGCAGCAGGGCTGCATGCCCCAGGGCCCCGACACCCAACCCGAAGGACAGGATTTTCCGGGGCGAAAACTTACCGGCAGCTACACCCATCACAAAGGTCAGCAGAATCGCCAGCACGGCCTTGACGGCAGTCAATAGGGGAGAGATGTCCTCGACAGTTGAGTCGGTCCCATCGTTCAGGACCATACCGCCCAGGACCAGTACCCAGAAGGCGCCGGTGCGCATGGCCTCCCCCACCCGTGAAGTCCGGAGCGCTGGGGGATGCCGCCTCACCGTCGGGCCAGAGACCCACGTCCTCCGGCCGGCTGCGCAGTACCAGGCAAGCAAGGGCGGTGAGCACGCAGAGGAAGACACCCAGGCCCCACATCGTACTTCGCCAGCCCACACCGTCCATTCCCCAGGCCACCAGCGGTGGTACGAAGGCAGAGCCAATGGCAAACATGGTCATCAGCGTGGCCATAGCTACAGGCTTGCGGCGGCTGAACCACCGGTTCACCGTGGACAACAGGGTTATCATGTTGAACCCAACCGTGACTCCGGCAAACCCTACGGCGAAGGTCAACAGAAAATGCCAGTAAGTGTCGGCCAGTGACGACAGGACCAATCCCACGCCAGCGGCCAGACCGCCAAAAAGGACCAAAGGGCGCGTCCCGAACCGGTCTGCCAGCCAGCCGATCAGCAGGCCAGCCACCGTACCAGCGGCCGCGGCCAGGGTAAATATCAGGGCAGTAGATGCGCTGGCCAAGCCAAGCTCGTGGCGCATCGGTATTACGAGGAAGCTCTGGCTCTGGGGCACACTGCCGCCGAAAGTCGCCAGCAGGGAACAAACGACGAGAATCCACCAGCCGTAGAAGAGGCGACCTGGTGGCCCCGTGGAGGTTACATCGTGAGGCGATGGACTGTCGTTCATGGTGGTGATGGTAAGGGGGCAGGGGTAGCGGGTCAAACAGCCAGCGAGGGATGGTGAGAGGAAATAACCGGCGGCCCCCACCCCCGGCCCTTCACTCTAATGGAGAAGGGTGTTCTTCGACGGGCTCAGGATGAGCGGGTTAGAGTGGTCAGGGTATTGCAGGGGCGACCTTTGTGGTTGTGCTGTTGGGGGAGGGCGAGGTTCCTGCCTGCGCAGGAACGGCGAGCTTCGCTTTGGTACGGCCGGACGGCGAATATGGGCAGGGCGGCCCTTGTGGCCGCCCTACAAACGTCTTGGTGTCTGACTCTAGCTTCGGGGGAGGGAAGCGCCCGTCGGGAAGTATTCTTCTATGGGGATTTCCACCACGCTGGGGCCGTCCAGGGTCAGGGCTTCGCGGACGGTTTCGGCCACGTCTTCGGGGCGTTCCACGTAGTAGCCCCTGGCCCCGTACACCTCGGCCAGCTTGTCGAAGCGGGGGTTTTCCAGGTCAACGCCGATGTACTTCTGGTCGTAGAAGCGCTGCTGCTGGGCCTTTTCCGCGCCGTGGCAACTGTTGTTCAGGACGATGCTGACCAGGGGGATGTTCTTCCGCACGGCGGTGTTCAGTTCCTGGGAGGTGTAGAGGAAGCCGCCGTCGCCCTGCAGAGCGATGGCGGGACGGTCGGGGCGGCCCAGCTTGGTGCTAGACTCCACGCCCCAGTCACCCCATGCCCAGCCGCATGCCGGCCGTAGTGTGAACATGGTGCGAGGAAGTTCTCGACGTAATGCGGATGCGGTCGTAGGACATGCCCGGGGCAATACCGGCATCTATAGTAACCATGCAGTCGCGGGGCAGCACCTTATTAAGCTCGCTGAAAACGCGCTGGGGCATCACTGTGGGCGAGTCTGCCGCCATACATATGGCCTCGTCGGCATCCAGGTCGAGCGCGTGGCGACGGCCTCAGTTCTCCAATCTCGGCAGTCCAGTCGGGATTGGCGCGCCATCGCGGCGAACTGGCTCGCGGAGGGCGGCTAAAGTCAAGCTGCTGCGCGTACCGGGCACAGAGGGCCACGGGCATCGCCGACGATACCCACGGCCAGCGGGTAGTTGCGGCCAATCTCCTGGGGGTCGATGTCCACCTGGATGATCTTCGTATCGGGGTTGATGACGCTGTAGTCCCAGCCGGTGCTGCCCTGATTGATGCGGGTCCCCAGGGCCAGGATGACATCGGCATGGTTCATGGCCTCCAGCGCTTCGGATGCGCCCCGGCCGCCCGGGGGTCCCACGTAATAGGCGGGTGCGGTTGGGCAGGCGTATTCGTTGTGGCCGTAGGAAGTACCGCCCGCCACATATCCACCAGCCGCGAGTTTCGTGCCAGGGCCACGGTGTCGTCGGTGGCCTCGGAGTCAATGATGCCGCCGCCTGCCAGAATCAGGGGCCGCCGGGCCTGGGCCAATAGAGCCGCCGCCTGCTGCACCGCGCTGGCGTCGCCAGCGGTGCGGTCGGCCACCGTACGGTAGCTGCCCGGGGCTTCGACCTCCCATTCCAGGGTCTTGCCGTCGATCAGGTCGCGCGGGATGTCCAGCAGCACGGGGCACGGAGGGGTTAA